>CM027469.1:20157896-20300396 GCA_015776775.1 Magallana hongkongensis
TATTGATAGTCGATTTGTGTTATTCATCTTAATCAGATGAGTTTGTAATGATTAAATTGTATAATTTGATAGACACAGTTCCCTTTAGGATTAATGAAGAGACCTGCCAGCTATTTAGTGTTGATTGGAATGTGATGTCATTTTTGAGGAATAAATTTTGATGATGTGTAATAAATGGTGAATGTAAAGTACGTGTCATCTTGATAACTTTTCCAATGCAGAGAAATTGTGCTTATTAGAAATGAAGATTGACCCAAAAACTTAAAATTTTGAATCAGTTAGGACTTTAACATTTTCCCGTTAAGTCTAAACTCCCATCTGCACATAAGGAGGACACAGATAGTACATGGAAACTTGCAGTGTATAAAATATTTTTAAAAAATGTGTTTATGGAATGGAACACATCTATTAGGGTAGTTAATCCTTAGTCTTGGGGAGAATGTTTCAAACATACATTGTCCTATGTTTTTTTCCAGTAAAAGGTTAACAAATTGAAAGTGGGGGGGGGGGGGGGACTAGACTAATCATCAAAAATCCTGGCAAGCAAAAAAACAATAACAAAAAACAACAACAACAAAACCCTTATTTCCCAAAATCATGAAAATCCTAATGCGTGTGTGCGTGTGTGAGGGGGAGGGGGGGGGGGAGCTAGTATATCAATGACTCCAATTTTCAATATCGCTATTAATATTTCAATCTTTTAAGGTTAATTTAGGAACAATTATGTTTGCTGCGAGAAAAAGTGGGGGGGGGGGGAGCTGGACCTTCCCTGATGCTATGTGCCTAATGGTTAGGTCTAACTTTGCAAAAAAAGTGGGCTATTAACATGTCTAACATGTTCTTATCATGATATTATTTAAAGTACTGTAAACTGGAAATGATAATCATTAAAGTACGTAAAACAATACAAATGTAAACCTTTGCATTCTCTCTCTCTCTCTCTCTCTCTCTCTCTCTCTCTCTCTCTCTCTCTCCTGTAAAACAGTATGTTGGATACTTTATATTTGTACTTTTATAATATAAGAGTTAAGATTTTCATCCAAATATGAAATACCAAATAAATAAACTAAAGAATATACAAAATGTTACATATAGATGACTTAATTTTTGTTTATCACAGTTTTTAGGTGTAAATGTTATATTGTTGTGGGGTTTTTTAATGACAAATAGTAGTCTTTAATTACCCATGTTAGATTAAATATTTGATACATTTATTTTGTATGTTTTTTTTCTATAATGTCCTTGTATAAAAATATGCAATAATACTAGTAAGCCTCTGTTATAGTTACCCTTTTATTTAAGGCATATTTCTCTTTCAAATTAAGTTTACATTGAGACAAATGCAATTATCATTGAATACAAAATGTAAAACATCAAGTTTTTAGCTCCTTCCTGTCCAAAGGTGAAATTTTATATATATTTACATAGTTGAATCAAAGTACTGAAGTACTGACGAGAGTTGATTTTATCGATTATTATTTATTCAAAATCAACGATATGTGATATTGCATGGCAAGTACACGTAGTATCAGTAATCGAAATATTTCTGAGAAATTGTATGAATATAGGCAAGATTGAACTCTTGTCTTGTTCAACCAAACGTTCGGCTGTCTCCGTTTATCTCCGACAAGCAAGAGAGACTCTGTTTTGTCGGATATTAACGGAGACAGCCAAGCGTCTGGTTGAACGAGACTACATTGAACTCTAGCGTAGGAATACATATATATGTATATATATAAAAAATATCTAAACTGTTTGTACAATTTAAAATCTTACTATTTTCATGGTATTAATAAATAAGTTTTCTTGAAAAACAATGCTTCAGAATACATAGCATCGAATTTTTCGATTATTTTCAAGAACTAAGTGTTGTCAGTGGTATTGATTTGTGCTTAGGTCCAAACACTGTTTCACTTTCGCTTTGCCCGAGTAAGTGCATAGGAGAGTTGGTTAAAATCAACTCCCAAAAATCACCCACTCCTTCCAATTGTCTCAATTTACATTCAAGTAGGATATGTAAATGTACATTTTAAATAAATTAAAATAACATCTGCTAAAATAACTACTTTTAAAATGAACAAGAAGCAACACTATTTTTATCTTTGTGTTGTACTTATGAATCAAATAAGTAGAAAAAACATGTAAAATTTGAACATATTTCGTGGATTTCTTATCCGTCTCCAGCTACCCGGGTGTGTTTGAATTTTATTTTGATTTTGATTAAAGGCAGGCATCACACCGGTAGGTCTTAATTTTTTTTTTATCATGGTTGAAAAGGGAATAGAATTAAAACCAGAATAAATAAGATTTTCATTAGATATGATTGTTAAGCTTACTTTTTAATAAAAACAAGAATTTACATGCAAGACGGCATGTATATTTGTCACTAAAAATGCTACAATTCATCCAATTTATCAAAATAGGTCAAATTTTAGTGTCTGTGATACTTGTTTTTAGATATGTCTGAAAACTGACACAAGAAAATTGCCACAAGTTTCATAATATTAAGTCAGTGAAAGATTTCAAACCATTTTTAATGAAAATCAATACATAGGAGGAGGGTATACATGCAAGGGTATTTCTAAGTGTTGTGGTGCTTTTATAATGATAATATCATGTAGATACATACAGTACTGAATAAGGTTTCTTATTAAAAGAGTTTGAACAACAATTGAACTCTAAAAGTAAAGCTGTTTTGCTGAAGAAGAAGAACCATATGAATCTATGTTAAATAGAGTAAAGTGGAAATGGTGGGTTCACTTAAGGTGGTATGGGACACTTCCATGTTGTGACGTATTGTTTATCGAAATAAATAATAAAATAAAGTGTAATATATAAGTAGGTTTTTTTTTTCTTCAAAATATGGTCACCTAACTCCGTAGCGCAGTGGGTTAGAGGGTTTACTACGAACCTGTAAGCTATGAGTTCAAGTCCCACTGAGGTTTTACAATATTTTCCTTATCAAATATTTGTAAAAGCTATTTTTTGGGTTAAATATTGTAAAATTTGAAAATTCTAAACCGATGAAAGTTTTTCAATTATTTAGTACTTTAATACACATTAATATCGACAGATGTCCCATACCACCTTAAATGACCATATATTTCTTAAACCTCAATGGAATTAGCAATATGGGGTATACTTTTTTCAGAATTGCATAAGCCTTCTTATTCTAAGACAGGATGTCTTTTCATAGAATGTTAGGGAAGGTAAACCCTATAAATTAATTAGAAACACTTTTGGACTGTGTTTTATGATACATGTACCTCATTAATTTACATATTGAAAGGAATTTATAATGGTATTTTGAAGCTATTACATTGTACTTTAACAGTGTTATATAGACAACAAGAAAAGAAAGGTTTTGGAAAATTGCAGACGTTATAGGATGGAACCCTGAAAATGATATAGATGGTCAACATATAATTATATTAATAATATTTCACTAAATTCAGACTTATTGAAATCCCAAAGCAAAATCCTTTTTCTTCATATCTAGCTATAGGCAGCAAAAATGAATGATGGGTAACCAAGTGATTACCAAGTGGTTAACTCAGTTAACACAGTGTTAGCTAACCAATGCGTTAAATTGCTTTTGATCAACAGAATTTAACTACTGCGATAGCTAATCACTTGATTAGGATTTAAATTTAACCACCTTTCGAAAAACCAGGCCCTGAACATTATTCTAAGGATTCATTTCACTAACAAAATTATGATAAGCAATCTTTTTAAAATTAAAACGTTGCATTTGAACACTTTACTCTGCATTTGCGTTTTACGACTGTAATGAGCAATACCCTGCGTAGGGGGCTCAACATTTTAAACACGCGACCGACGTTAATAATTCAATGTGTTAAAACAGGACATTTTTGTTATTGATTTGTGAAATTCATCTTATTTTGATGAGTTTGTGATGATTAAACCGTTTGATTCGATAGAAACAGTTGTTCTATAGAATAATGAAAAGACCTTTCAGCTATATAGTGTTAATTGGAATGTGGTATATGATTTGGAGGAAGTCGTTTTGATGATGTTTAATGATGATGATGATGATGATGACGATGATGATAATGGTGATTGAAAAGTTTCATCTTGATCACTTTTCTAATGCAGGGGAAGAAATGAAGAATCTGGGAGAATTGATAAAAAAAAATCCAATCTGCATGTGAGCACATGGATAGTACATGTAAACAGGCGGTGTATGAGATATTTGTCACCGTGTGAAAAATACTTATTTAGAGTGACATATTGTTTCTTTAATTCAGTGCTAATTAGTTCTAATTAGACCTTGACCGCCGGACATTAAGATGCCACCTGTTATGAAAGCAATACTTAATCCGGAGTAATCCTTTTAATTAATTATCTGTTATGCCAAGAGTAACTCTCCTTAATCACTAATGTATGTCTTGCCTATAAAGTGGTCGTTATTCACATTGATCATCAGTTGGAGACTGGACCTTGTATTGTCCATGCCGGCTGCATAGATCGTGTAGATAAAGTTTGGATCGTTAATAAATTGTTAGGTCATATTTTCCTCAGATGTGTTTATGGTATGCGAACCACTCACTGTTCAAATCAAAGTACTGGAAGTACTGATAGACGGAGGCATCATTTTGGAGGAAATTAAACTAATGACAATATATGATTTTTTTTTATTTAAGAAAAAAAAAAAACAGCGCGCTTACCGCTTATCATGTTAGAATATTCGCAAAGCGGTTTAGTATTATGGCAATTTAAGGTCGCGAGGATATTTTTCAGGTTGACACCAAAGTTAGGTAGATAATATTAAAATAATTAGTGTTGTTCTCTTATTTAAACTTATAAGCTTGTTATATTACTACTTAAATATGTTTGTTATTTACCAAAAAAGGAAGGAGGAAAATATTTTGCATCACAAAACAACATGGGAAACTGCACATGTTATTAAATGCATACAACTCGAATTACTCGAAAAATACAATGCAAACTATTTATGTACACATTTCTTTTCTTGCTTATATTTAGTTTAAGTCGATATTATTTCCTGTGTTTAGTGACTTGCAAACCCAAGGTAGAAAACGGCATGTCCAAGAAGTTTTCACACCGTTCAAGACAAAAGATAACCTCTAAATTGCAAACTACTTCGTCTAACCGTACAACACCCCCCCCCCCCTTTTCTATCTTACAGAAGAGGTTTCTTGATTAACGAGTTTCGTCGATCCAGATATTCTCTTATTATGATCGTATCGTTATGAGAGAGAGAGAGAGAGAGAGAGAGAGAGAGAGAGAGAGAGAGAGAGAGAGAGAACGTTTTAGACGTATTTTACATTCATTTGAAATATACTAATTATAATATTATATATTCATAAAATTAGTACAAAAGAATATAGTACATTGTGATTGAATCCAGCATGCAGTTTTAGTCCGAGTCCACGTGTTACCCCTGTTAATCAAATCAACGCGCGAGATGCACCTCGTGTTCCTTCCAAGATAAGGGAATAAAGTTTCGTTCTTATAGTTTTCATATCAAGTAAGGAGAAAAGAAGTATGCCTAACAAAAACGTATTATACACTGTTTGTGATGTTTGATGTAAAGATTGATATACTGTGTTTTTGAATTTAATTCGTATACTTCTTTTTTCTTAATTTTTGCTATTTATTTTGAATTTCCAGAGAACTCAAGTTCAATTATATGATACCAGTGTTAATGATATATATTATGGCAATTGTTTGCTTCCGTTTTTTTGTCAATTCTTGCTAATTTTTTTTTTCACGCGCGACAGAATTTTCAGCATGTAAATACATTAAGTGACTTCCCAAATCACTTGCGGGGGGGGGGGGGGGTGCAACTGTTAAGAAAGATACGTCTCCGCGGGAGATTGATTGATAATACCCGAACAATATACGACGGAGACAAAGAAGCACATCATGTTTATTCATTGAATCCCAAAATTATTCATGATTTCGTCCACCGCTAGATGGTGCTTAAGAAATCCTCATTATTTGACGTCACGGGCAAGGCAATCACAATATACGGAGGCTATTGTTATACAGCTAATGTTATACAGCCTCCGTCTAAAAATGAACAAATAAACACCATATATTTATATATGAAAAACATGAGAAATTAATTATTAACACTCAATTTAATCTGTTTAAACATCTCATTTCTACGTTAACAAACAAACAATACAGGAAAATGTAGACTCATTGCTTTATACCTAAGAAATGACATGTGGTGATAACGAACAATGTTCAAAATCAAAAGTTCAATGGAAAAGTACAAGAGCAGAGCAAACACGGAACAGAGGTAGTGTCAGGTACAATGGAGAAGTGAGCATCCTCTTCTGACCGGCCACATCCATCGGTTGATGTTTGTCGTAATCAAGAAAAACGGGAAAAAATCCGTTGACAGGTTATTGATTATGGCCTAACAATAAGTATGAAAAACGTCAGCCAGCCTGCAACCCAGTGGAAGATTGTATTTGCTGACAAGGTCGTTGTATCGACAATAGAACTTACAAAAAGATGACTTTAAACAAGACTGTTGATAATCCTGTTTTATCAACTTACTTGTCAGTAGCTTGCCTTGCCCAAGAACCTGTTCATAATAAGTAAGGAAAGTTGCATGACTATACAAAAATTGAAATCATCACGTTTATCATAAAGTTTTGTTGTTAAGTTACCATCAATGTCCTTTTCCATTCCAGTAAAATATCCAATTATGAAACAGGTGACGCAAACTCTGTGGTATCTTTTGTTTCAAAATCACTGGAATATATCGAGTCGATGTAAGTATGGAAGTAGCAACTGATATGACAACTGATTGTCGATATACCCGAATGCTGAGTTGAAGACCACAGTGAGTGTTTTATTTTTTCAAGTTTTTAAATAAATTCTGCTTCATATGAATACAAAAATAGGTCTGCTAACAATGGGACGAAACTAGTACCCATGGGAATTCAAACAGATTGTTGGAAGACTTGATTTCCAAAAAATACATAGATGTTGTCTTTCAGAAACTCAAGCATCTTTTTAATATCCACTTCAGAGTGCTTATGTACACAATCCGAATGGTTTTAAACAAAGTAATTTTGCAAATGACCGATGTGACAAGGTAAGTAAATTTACGTGATCCCTTTTATTGAAAAAGCAGGTATCGATGATGTTAAAAAGCCTGGACTTTGATATGAAATATGTGAATTACCATGAAAAACCATAATGACGTGCCGTACTTTTAAGAATGTTTTATCTGTATAATATATTTCCATATGTACCAGGGTTGATCCAAAAGAAATGTCATACTATGCACCACGTTTCACGCTGGCGCTGTATTGTATAAATGATACGTCCATTTCCGTATTTACAAGGGTTGATCCAAAAGTAATGTCACACAATGCACCATTCACGCTGGCGCTGTATTGTATAAAATGATACATCAAAACTTTCTCTATCAAAATTCTGATTTAAAGTAAAATTTTGATTAAATTTCGTTGAACACTTAACAAGATATTGATGTTTGTATGATGATATATACGTGACATCGCTGCGTCATGAATTTTCGTCTTTTTAAAGGTTTCTATTTATGCATAAACTACATGCTTCCAAAATTTGAAAAAGACCAAACAACACAATATTTTGAAACAGATATATCATATACTTTTTCTAACTGTTTTAAAAATTTAGGGACCGTTACCGTCCATTTCGGACATATACGCAATGCCCTTTGTCTCTATATCAAGGAATTAAAATACTGGACATGTGAATAGTGATACGAGGCATTTTTTGCTTCGATGGATAGAAATCATTAGAAAATGTACTGGAACTGACATATCAATCTAAAATTGAGAGCGAATGAAAAGGGTTCCCTTAAAGTGGTTCCAATTTTTAATAAAAGCATATGTCACGTTAATAAATAAATTAAATAGACAGAAGGTATTCTGAAGGAAAGTTAAAACTAGGTTCATACGCCATGAGCTGTATCATAAAGCTACATTCATGACTTCTTGAAGAGACTTCGACAAACTGATTGCACATTAAATAATATCCATCATATTACCCCATCGATTACAAAAAGAGTAAATAGTTACTTGAAGAATAAAAATGGATAAAGAAATTTAAATAGAGCATCGTGTCCAATTTTTATAGAGTACCAAATTAAGAAATTCTACAAGAACGCCAAAGAACTAGAAATGACGTCGCTAGCGTGCAGCGACTATCCTTGCTTAACACTCTAAAATATACATTATCTTCAGAAATATTGATCATAATGCATCAACATTTTTAGATCTGAACTGAAATAGGTAGATATCTCAGAGCACAAGTTTTTTGTCACTTTACACGGATTTTTCACGATTTTATGGCATCTGTGACATTACTTTTTGATCAACACTCGTAATTATTCTTTCAAAGTATGATTCAATACCGACAAACTAAAATCAAAATTGAAAAGACTAGCATAGATGTTTGAGTCAGTCATCAAACAGGATGGAAGAGAATTGACAAATGTGTGACCGAACTGGTTAGTTAGGCTGACAGGAAGTGAGTGCTTGATCAAAACTAAATAGATAACTTGTACAAAAGATATTTAGCATATATTAAACACAAAATAATTAGCTTATGATAAAGATATCTATACCAAACTGAAAATAAGTAAGTTTGAAAAAAAAAACTACTCATGAATTTTAAAATTGAACTATAGACAACACAGCCTGTGTTTTAATAGTTACTGGTATTGAAGGACTGGCCGTTACCACAGCTACCGTCTTCCAACATGACGGTGACCAAAAAGACACGAAGTTCTCATGTTGATAATTTGCTAATTTTTGATATTTTTATTGCTTTCTAGTTATCTTCGTTCTTTTTATACATTTTTAGTGAAATATGAAGCGATAGCATGTTCTTACATGTAACTAAAATCCAATGCAAGCGGTGTTTTATAAGTGGACGATGTTGAATACTAACACGAAGTTAAGAAAAAGATGTCATTTACTTCAGAGACTGGTGTCAGCTACTATAGTTTGAATAAATTAAATAAATAAATCAAATGAAAGTTTAATAAATAAATAAATAAGCATTTGTAAAATTATTTTTAAAAAAGTACAATCATATTTTTAACAAAAAGTTTTAACTTGCACATTTATTTCCAGTGTAGAAAAAACTAAAGTTTACTCACGGTAAATCAAATTTATTAAAAAATGCATATCACATTTATTAGACCAGTCTGTAGTATGGGGCGATTGTAATATGTTTGACATGGAGAGATTAGAAAAAGTTCAATTAAGTGCTTCAAGGATAGTTACTGGGTTACCCATTTTAGCATCTACACAGAAACTGGCTGGGAACCTCTTGTCAGTCTGTACAGAAGAAACATTATTGAATCACCTAATTGTATTTGTGGTCAAAAGGAGTATGTTTAACATTTTTTCTATGTGTGCAAGAATTATGTAAATGCTAGAAACAATCTATTTGAACTACTTTTTTAATAGGCTTGAAGAAACAATCTTAATTAATTCACATTTGATTTATTGGGATAGTGACAATTTGTCTTGTAATACAAACTGCTTTATTTTTTCAGCAGTTCAAACCTTTATTAAAGTCTGGAGGATTTAACTAATTTTTCTTGTTTATGTTATTTTATACTTTATGTCAAGAATATTTATTATATATTTGCAAATACTTTGTAAATGAATATTTATGAATATTACTTCTTTAAAGTTAATAACTATAAGTAACATGTAACATAAAAAGGATAATTGTGTATATTGTATGTATTATCATCAGGAGAGGAACACGTAAGTTGTAAGAACTTGTTTCCAATCCTCTTGTGTAATTACACAATAAAATATGTTCAAATCAAATCGGTGTAGAAATGTAAACTGCATTGAAATAAATACTGCAGTAGCAATATATACATTTAGGCATTAATTCAGGAAAAATGCTTTTTGCGTCGTATATCAGAACAAAATATTATGTAAACCTTTATATCTAATCCACTTTATTTAAGACATCCCACCAGCTGTCTTAATCTCAATAAACTCAAAAGTAAACATGTAGATTGTGAACCAGCACTTCTAAAACTAAGATAAACTAAATATACATCATGTCATAGTACTTTGGGATATAAATAAGCACACAAACAATAAATCTAGATGTACATGCATTTTAATATTATTAAGAGATACAGTTGATAGATTCACTGAATACACCTACCTACATGTATACATTTTTCTTTACTTGTATTTGAGTCTAAATATAATGCAAACAACATATAAATGAATTATTTTCAGAAATATTTGCGGGAGGGGGTGGTTAGTACCCAGAGATAATATCTAATAATATTTACATTTGCTTTTCAGCGGGGTGCGATGCCTATTTTCATTAAACTGAATATGTGATTCTCCCCCAATCCACACATGGCTCATGTTACATCCTTTGAGTATAAAATCCGTTTTCTATATTTCCAGAAAGTTTTCCATCTTATATATTTACATGTAGATCTAAATTAGCCTTTTTTGTAATTTGTACTTTATTAAGATAATAATATGCGGCAAATTATACCTGATCGGCATATAATATAATATATACAGTTACAAGAGTTTAAATGTGTATCTTATCATTACTTGTTGGAGGTTTTGAAACTCTGTCTCGGGTCTCGGACGATTTCGATTCTAAATAAGGTGACCAAGCCTTGCTGATTTTTGAAATGGGAGATAAAATTTAAATACAAAAAGGGACACACTTTTTTACTAAACGTATAACAGTCATTCTCAGAATTGCTACTCCATTACACTGGTTACGTTGTTAAAAAAATAAGTTCGCCAGATTGTTTTAATAATTTGGTTTTTCAAAAGAACATCATCTATGATACCTTTTCTGAAAATATTCCACTCATAATTTTTATTTATTTACAAATCTAGCTCAGATTCTTTGCATTGGGTGGGGGGGGGGGGGGGTGAGTGGTTGAAATCACAGTAACGGATGTTAATCTTATAAACACTGTGTGTTTTTTTTCAGCAATAAAAAGATAAATAGTTTAAAAATTCACCGAGGACAATTTTTATAAAACTGCAAAAAAAATGAATGCCCAGCACGCATGAAAATTGCTAACATACAAAGATCAATTTCAAAGATAGTTACTTTAATGTGAGAAACATTTATATGTCTGAGTGGTACAAAATGAAAAAGTAACGGATGTTAAATGAAACTTCAAACTACATTCCTTTATATGATACTAGGTTAGTATATCTTAAATAGGTAATTCAATATAGCTAATAATAACGTTCATTTACAAAAAATTTAAAACATATAGAATTTACTTTTCCTCTCTCATTTTATTATTTTTGCCCTTGATTTTTCCATCTGCACATGAGCACATGGATAGTGCTTGAAAATTGGGCAGTGAATGAGATAATTTCCAAGGTGTATTCTTATAATGGAACACATCCATGGTAGGGAAAAGCATGTGAACCATTCAATATAAACATATTGAGCACAAAGTCGGGTTTTTACACCATTTATATGATATAACACGAGATATTGATCAATAGCACTTGTTTTAAAGTGTTTAAAGAGGACATGTTTATTATTTATCTTTTAAGTTCAGCTTACTCTGATGAGTTTATAATGGTGAAATCCTAAGATATGATAGAAAGAAGGTAGCTGAGCTCTATGGAGGAGACCTGCAAGCTATATAGTGTTGAACACAATGAGGTATTTGATTGGGGGAATAATTATTGCTGATGTGTAATGATTAATGAATAAAAAGTGTGATCTTGATCACATTTATAATGCGGAGGAATGGTGCTTGTTGGAAATGAAGACCCTGAAGGACTTAAAGATCAAACTGAAAATGTTTTTACAAATTGGACTTGGACAATTTTCCTCTAATTTGCAATCGGCACATGAGCGCATGGATAGTGCTTTGAAATGGGCAGTGAATGAGATAATTTCCAAGGTGTATTCTTATAACGCAACACATCCATGGTTGGGAAAGGCATGTGAACCATTCAATATAAAAATAATGAGCACAAACTGGGTTTTTTTTACACCATTTATATGATAAACTATGAGATATTGATCAATAGCACTTGTTTTAAAGTGTTTAAACAGGACATGTTTAATATTTATCTTTGAAGTTCAGCTTACTCTGATGAGTTTATAATGATGAAATCCTAAGATATGATAGAAAGAAGGTAGCTGAGCTCTATGGAGGAAACCTGCAAGCTTTTTAATGTTGAACGCAATGAGGTATTTGATTGGGAGGAATAATTATTGCTAGTGTGTAATGATTAATGAATAAAAAGTGTGATTTTGCACACAATTATAATGCGAAGGAATGGTGCTTTTTAGAAATGAAGACTCTGAAGGACTTAAAGATCAAACTGAAAAAGTTGTTACACATTGGACTTACACAAATTTCCTCTAATTTGCCATCTGCACATGAGCGCATGGATAGTGCTTGGAAATGGGCAGTGAATGAGATAATTTCCAAGGTGTATTCTTATAATGGAACACATCCATGGTAGTGAAAGGCATGTGATCCATTCAGTATAAAAATAATGAACACAGACTGGTTTTTTTACACCAATTATATGATAAAACATGATCATATGAGATATTGATCAATAGCACTTGTTTTAAAGTGTTTAAAGAGGACATGTTTATTATTTATCTTTAAAGTTCAGCTTACTCTGATGAGTTTATAATGGTGAAATCCTAAGATATGATGGAAAGAATGTAGCTGAGCTCTATGGAGGAGACCTGCAAGCTATTTAATGTTGATCGCAATGGGGTATTTGATTGGGAGGAATTATTATTGATTATGTGTCATCGTTAATGAATGAAAAGTGTGATCTTGATCATATTTATAATGCGGAGGAATGGTGCTTGTTACAAATGAAGACTCTGAAGGACTTATAGAGCAAACTGAAAATGTTGTTTTAAATTGGACTTAGACAATTTTCCTCTAATATGCCATTTGCACATGAGCAAATGGATAGTGCTTGGAAATGGACAGTGAATGAGATAATTTTCAAGGTTTATTCTTATAATAGAAAAAAGCATGTGAACCATTCAATATAAAAATAATGAGCACAAACTGGTTTTTATTACACCATTTAAATCATAAAACATGATCATATGAGATATTGATAAATAGCACTTGTTTTAAAGTGTTTAAACAGGACATGTTTATTTTTTATCTTTTATGTTCAGCTGACACTGATGAGTTTTTAATGGTGAAATCCTAAGATATGATAGAAACTAGGTAGCTGAGCTCTATGGAGGAGACCTGCAAGCTATTTAATGTTGATCGCAATGGAGTATTTGATTGGGAGGAATTATTATTGATGATGTGTAGATCAAACTAAAAATGTTGTTACAAATTGGACTGACACAAATTTCCTCTAAATTGCCATCTGCACATAATAAGCACATGGATAGTGCTTGGAAATGGGCAGTGGATGAGATAATTTCCAAGGTGTATTCTTTTAATGGAACATATTCATGGTAGTGAAAGGCATGTGAACCATGCGATATAAAGAGAATGAGCACAAACTGGATATTTTACACCATTTATATGATAATTTACACCATTTATATGATAAAACATGAGATATTGATCAACAGCACTTGTTTTAAAGTGTTTAAACAGGACATGTTTATTATTTATTTCTTAATTTTAAATTACTCTGATGAGTTTAAAATGATGAAATCCTAAGATTTGATATAAACAATGTACTTGAGCTCTAGCGAGGGGACCTGCAAGCTATTTAGTGTTTATCGCAATGAGTTATACAAATCAGAGTAATAATTATTGACGATGAATGAAAAGTGTGATCTTGATCACATTTATATTGCAGAGGAATGTTGCTTGTTAGAAATGAAGACTCTGAAGGAGTTCAAGAGCAAACTGAAAATGTTGTTACAAATTGCACTTACACAATTTTCTTCTAATTTTTGGCACATGAATACACGGATAGTGCTTGGAAATGGGGAGTGAATGAGAAAATTTCCAAGATATGTTCATAGACTGGAACACATCTATGGTATAGTGGACGGCCTGTGAACCACTCATTATAAAAGCAATGAGTACAAACTGGGTTTTTTTACAACATTTATGTCATAAAATATAAGATATTGATCAATAATACTTGTTTTAAAGTGGTTAAACAGGACCTGTTTATTATTCATCTCTTAAGTTCAGTTTATTCGGATGTTTTTATAATGGTGAAATCCTAAGATATGATAGGACGTGACCTCCATTACCTCAATTGTAAAAAAGAGAGCGCAAAAGGGATTTTGCTAATGCTCTTATATGACAAAACATGAGATATTGATTATTAACACTTGATTTGAAGTGTTGAGACAGGGCGTCTTTGTTATTTGTTATTGCATGTTCTGAGTAATTTGTAAAGATAAAATCCTCAGATTTTATGGACACAGTTATTATTATTATTATTGTTGTTCTTGTGATTGCTCAGTTTTGTTTACTGTCTAGTCGCTCAAAAGCAGGTGCAATAAGAAATGCTTAATCAATGTTAACAATTCGACAACATATCTGCTTTGTTTGGATATAAATTGCAAAACAAAATGTGCAAAATTCAGATAAATAATTCATTCATTATCAAATTAAGCTGAAGATACACGCACAATTGATTTTCATCTAAAAATATTGTTTCAGTACTCACTGCCATTTATTAGAAAAATACATGTACATTGTGTTAAGTTACCGTAAAGGATTTTTGTAAATTATGTCCAGAGAGTAATTTGGACATTCTACGATAAATTGAAATGTATTTTTTCATTGCATACATATATTTAGCGTGTGCTAGGGATGATGGAAGGATCAGTGGTAATACAAACTAAAAGTACACCTTCTGTTTTAATATCAGAAGTATCTAGTATTTACAAGTGTAAAAGCCAAACATTCTGCTACTGGAAAATGATCTATAATGTAGACATCTGTTTATGCTCTGTGCTGAGACGCAAAATCCTAATGGAAGGGAGGTAATGTTATCTGGGTCATCGGTTCACGTAAAGTGCATGATTGGAATGCGGTTTTTCGGCAACTCAGACTGAAAAGACTCAAATAAAACGGAACAACTTTGGTAGATTATATATCCAGACTAGGACTTGAACCCAGATAATCCATGATGATTTCAATTTTCATGGCTGCTTTTCCTTAAGCTATCTGGATGTTAATCAAAAATTGCCGTTTCTTTTTATGTTTATAGATATATTTCAGTTAATTTTGTTTTGTTTGTTTTAAATATGAGAGAATTATCTATTTTTTGTAGATAGTGAATTGGTTAAATAAAATCCAATTCTCTTCACAAGTACTTATCATTTTTATTATGTAAACAAGGATTGGGTCATGAATTTGTTTACGTTTGTTACAGGTACTAATAATCTGTTTTAAGCAAATGTCTCCATTGTTAGTTTGTTAAATGCATAAATAAACATTATAAAGTGACTGAATCAAAACTATATTTTCTATTAAGCATCAAATTTAAGAAAAAAACTTCGTTTTCATTATAAGGACTAGAGCGTTTACAAACTCGGGTATTATTTTTTTCATTTATATCACCGTACATTAATAAACCCATACTATTATGAACAATAAAAAATATTAAATATGAAAATATCCTTCTCCATAAACAGCATATACACATCATATCTTTAGATCACTGTACCGTAAAAAACCACGTTTTATGTAAACAATTGAATACTTATCTTTACATGTTGAATAGCCTTCGGCTTGCCTTTCTTAACTCCTTAAGTTTATCCATCGTATGATACATAACAAATTTCTAGACGCCACAAACAAATTTCCCATATTAATTGACTCAGAAACAAATAATCAAAAACTTCTTAGCACAACATTTCGAGGCGAACAAAGACGCCATTTTGTAATGACCTATATTGTAACATTTTCGATGCACTGAGCATGCGTAGTTATATACATCAAAACAAACTGCAAAAGTTGCACAGGTAAAATAGAAAAACAATGATTATGAATAAAAGCAGGAGAATTAACGCAATATCTTTCAATCAGAGATGTAAAGGCAGTCCTGGCATGGATAGATAGTGCAACCATCTTCTTATGTATGTCATTTAATAAAGAAAATTAACAAAAACCAGCATAGTCCAGTAATCCTGTGTTTTTACCCTATTCGATATACACTTTGAGAGGGTACCCACCTTTGATGTCTAATTACTGTTCTTGTATATTGTCTATATGAATAATTTATACACCGATTGAAAGCTGAAACATTGTAGTTTCTTTTTCGCTTAAAAGATTTACGGATAACTAAACGACATTTAAATACAAAGAGCATGGACTTGCAGGCTGTTCCAAAAACAGCCTGCAATACCGAGACGGCGCTAAGCCGTATGTTTTTCATACTTCAGGTACAGTCAAGTCGGTAGTCGTATATATATAAATATATATATATATATATATATATTTATATATATATATATATATATATATATATATATATATATATATATATATATATATATATATATATATATATATATATATATATATATATATATATATATATTTATTTATTTATTTATTTATTTATTTATTTTTATTTATTTCTCTATTTATTTATTCAATAATAATGATAGTAGAATAATATTTAATGAAAAGTCTGTTTTTTGTTTGTTTTGAATTTTTAGTTTCTTTTTTCTTTTCTTTTTTTTTTTTTTTGCTACAAAATTATTTTTTTTAAAACGCCCTATGGCCAGCTTAAAGAAAATGGCAATTTTCCTGGCTTCTGTATAAAAATGTTCTATAGGTTCTTTAGTGAATTTATATATGTCTACATAGACAACAACCTATACTATATGGCCCTCTTTTCATCATAATTAGAGAAATTTAACATTGATTTCAAAGAAGTTCAAGGAATAAATCTTAGTAATTATTATTGAAAATGAGAAATGTTTAAATGAGTGAATGTAAACGTCTACCACATCCTTCCTATTTAAAATTTACCTTACTTGACTTTATTTAATGATTAAGGAATCATTCTTTGAGTAGTATCAGGTGATAATTTTGGTTGGGGCATGGTCAAATCCAATTAGAGCTCTATGATAGATTTGACCACGCTTCGACCGAAATTATCAACTCATAAAATTCAAAGGATGATTTTTTATTACTTATATTTATAATATTCCCAATTTGTACACTTTAAAACAACACTTTTTTAAAACCAGTATTTTTTTTTCGTATAGCACTACGCAACGCAGCCAATATCGTTTTTCGGTCATGCTATAAGGCAGGCCCATTATGTGTCACTCATCTTTTATTAAGTTATTAGGCTATAGGATTCAAAATTGATTCGTAATGTTATCACAGACAAAGACCCATTCTACACTAGTCATAAACGAATAATCAGCCATTTGGTTAAATATTTCTACTTTGAGTTTTTACTTGTTAAATACATAAACTATGATTAATATTTTTAAAAGCAATCAAATAATAAAATCATTTTTATAATACGACTTCTTTCTCGACGGTTAACAATTTTGAAAAGGAAGAAGCAATCGCCATGTAAGCACTGAAATTTATCACGTTAACGAAACGGAAAATACGGATTTCAAAATTGAAAAAAAAAACACATAAGTGATTTAAAATCAAAATTCATATAAATAACATATATTCATAACATTTGTGTTTGTGAACTAACGTATCTTATATTACTTCTTTAGGCTAACAGCTATAGTACTCATATTGGAAACAACCCGTTTACGATGAACTGGAAGTAAGTTTACACGTTGTGAGTTAAATACATGAACTGTTTCTGTTTTCCTTTTAGTCTTCATATTTCAACCATGCTTCATTGTTATTGTTGCGTACATTAAAAAGATAAAAACTAGGTTCCGTATTCTATCGTTCTGTTATAAATTTGCCATTTATAATTGTTAGGCCAATTCTCCGTATAAACGTTACACAATGTGTTTTTTATTTATAAACACATAATTGGTTATCATCGCTGTTTTTTAATCTAAATTTCATAAATATGTACTAAATGTACAAAATACTAAAGCTACCATCCTTATTAACTTATATAGTGCAGTTTGAGATACCACTAGTTTTTAAAGATGTGGAATTATCGCAGACAGAAATGTAATGACACCAATTATATTCAGATGACCGGAAGATAACCAAGGTACAATTAGGGCTTCGGCCATTCAAAAAACTTTCACATAAGCGGTTCGAGATTACCGTATTCGACATATCAGGAGTTTTATTTAAAATCGTTTATATAGAGAAAACAGTCGGGACCGGCGGTAGACTTCGACATAAGCGGGGTATTCGAGATATCACATGTTTGAAATATTGATATTTACCACTATCATAATTTAATTTTAGATAAATAAAAAAAATCTTTTGTAGAATCGGTTAAACTTTTTCCTCCAGGAACGCTTTCCCCTTCATTTTTAATTGAAAGAAAGATCTTTTACAAACTTTTTCAAAAATGATCTCTACTAAAAATACTGATGGATATCTGTTATTCATTATTAATATCTTAAGTTATTCTAACTTATATTGTACACTTATATCTGTTGTTTTTATGCAAAAAATGAGTCAAATAAAACCAAATTCATTTTTGTTTAGACAACATCAAAATCAAATGAAAAAAAATCAAAAATACTTCAGATTTGTTCAGGTCTCGGCAGTCTACTTCATCCCCATCACTGTGTTTCTGTGACAAGAACAAAAATCGGTTGATTATTAAAACAAAAATACATGTTCTCATGTTATAAATGTGAAGCCAATGATAACAATATTTTATTTTTGCAATAATGTAACATAACTATTTGCAAATAGCGATTTTGTAGGAATTCGTTGATTCATAATCGATTTCGTCACTGAAAGCAAGATATTTGCCTTGCATAGATGGCCGAGTGGTTAGCGTGATGGCAACTCACTGCTAGGATAGCTGGTTCCAGAGGTCGTGAGTTGGGCGGAGGTGGAGCTCCAATGAAATGAATAAATTCGTTTTTTATTTTTTTTTTCAATACGCTGGATGGTCAACAAATTAACTATCAGTTCTGCCTTAAACTTTCAGGAATGATGTTTTTGGGCCTTAAACTATTTTCAGTAAAGCAAAATCTTAATAGTTTAATTTGAATTTCGTGATAATTTTATTTTAACGCATTTTGATAAAGAAAATATGTACAGACTATGAAATGTACTACTACACCAAAAAGCGTGTGAGTTTCGTGTTAGAAACGTTTCATGTTAATCGTTTAGCGTTAAGTGTAAACATTTAAGCATATCGTGTAAACCGTTCGGCGTTTCATGTAAACAGTTTAGTGTTTCGTGCAAAGCTTGCAGCTTTTTGTGCAAAGCGTGTGAATTGTTTCGAGTAAAGCGAGCGAGAACCATGTAAAAACGTTTATCAGTTTTTA
The DNA here is from genome assembly GCA_015776775.1 of Magallana hongkongensis. Classification (NCBI taxonomy): domain Eukaryota; kingdom Metazoa; phylum Mollusca; class Bivalvia; order Ostreida; family Ostreidae; genus Magallana; species Magallana hongkongensis. The sequence goes on from CM027469.1 coordinate 20,177,310, forward strand.
TTCAGAACTCTCTGCCACTTTAATTGTTTCAAACAAATGTATCTAACATTTCTCTAAATTGTATGTGATGTGCAAAACACCAATGTTTGTATACTCATGGGAATAAATCTAGAAAAAAATGATATACCTATTTTCAATATTCTTTTTATTTAATTTCAACAACAAAAGAAAGATACATGTATGAAACAAAGACAACATATAAATTCGCCATTCGTTTAACTATAATACACTTAACAAACATGACTTCCATAGAAAACACATTTACATCTAAAACTGAATATATTCGGCTGTGTACAGCACGCATAACCCTGGACATCAGGTATCACCTGAACCTTGCTGAACCTGTCAATCAAACTCAAATTCAAAAGACCGAAATAGTGACACCAATTTTCTTTTATTTTTCCTTTGATCGTTTTGGGTTTTTTTTGTTTTTTGGTTTTTGGGAATTTTTTTTCTTTGCACTTCACACATGACAAACACAGCAGAAAAAGATACAAAGGATACAAGTACACACATCTCACAATGTAATAGCTTGTCTCTTAAAGAAAAAGAACATAATGTAGGCCGCTATATTTTGCATACAACTCTTAACAAATGTACCTGTATACTACTTGAAAAAGGAAGTTAGTGAGAATAAGATGAAAGAAAAGTGTTTGTGTGCGAGTGGGGGGGGGTAGTACATTATATAACCTATTGAATCTGATAATATAGCTAGTATTTAATAATAATAAGGCACATATTTTTGCCAGTGCCTTTCAAACTCTGAAAATCTACAATTTTTAAGCAAAATGTATTTCGCCACGAATGTTCTGTTTTTCATTATATTTTCGAGTGCATCAAAATTCAGCTTTGGAACTTCTTTATATTTACTTACAAATATGTATTGTTTTATTATTAGAATTAAAAGATTATGTACTTTATACAAATTTTTCTCTTTATTTTTTCCCAAAAAATTGAGTTTTTGTCAAATGTTACTTGCATTTCCAATTTCCTTAACACCTACTCCTCGCATAGTTCCCAAAATTCTTTTACACAATAGCAATCTACAATAAGTGTTCAATAGTCTCATTAACTCTTTTACACAAGGAGCAGACGGGGGATTCTTTAACCTTAATCTTGTGAAGAAAATCATTTGTTGGTATTATTCTGTGTGTGGTAGAACAGATTTATTACTATCTATTTCATATGCAATTATTCGTTTTTGGATTTTCTATTTTCGTTTTGTGCAGTATATTCTTAAATATTATTCATCTAAAGTTTTATTGCGCGCGTATGGTTCTTTAATTTCATTGGTTCATATTATTATCCAATAAATTTGATTCTCTATTCGTATAAGTAACCGTTCAAACTAAGTCCAATTGGGCAGTATTTCATTTTAAACGACATCGGACAATCCAGTGTATATCAGCTGCATCTTGTGGTAGGTTAATATTATATTTAGTTATATATTTTTTTACTACTATGATAGTGATTAGGGCATATTATTTTAATTGCAAGGTTTATACTTTATCGTATTTTTGCAGTTAATCTTGCCATTGTAATTTCTGAAACATGTTTGTAAGTTCTAATATTAAATTGCTACAAAACATGTTTTACCATATAAATGAATACTGAAGTAACGGTTGCATTTTTATGAACAAATTATCGAAACTCAAACATATTGAATGTACATGTAAAATTGAAACGTTTAATAAATCTGTTGAACAAAACGGCTGTCTTTTGAATTTCCTTACTGCTCAGTTACATGTGTAAAATTTGAAATCGTAGCCATTGTAGGTTTGACTCTTTAGTAGTTTTAAATGGAAATTTAAATATTTTGTTCTAGTCTTTGTTGTTAAAAATAAAGCCCCTTTCTAGCCATTTATTTACAGATGTAATTGGATCTCTTTTCTCCTTAATAAGTTTGTTATGCATGTCTTTTATTGGTGAAGAAGATATTTATGTGACTGGGTATACTTGGGCCAACCTTGTATTTGACTTCATTGATATTGTCTTTATCTAAAATTTCAAATATTGCTCTCTTTAGGCTTGCATATTCAATAAAATTTGTTTTTATATTTTGGTTTTCTATTGTTTCTAGACTAAGAAAAACACCATCATTATCAAAAAGATCTTGTATATGTATAAAACCAGCATTAAAATAGTGTTTTAGAAAAAAAGAACTGTTTAAAACTTTTATTTTTTGGGTTAAGCCAGATGTTTTCAAAATGGAACATTCATAACTTCTTGTCTAGTTGCTTTTACGATTAAAATCCAGCTGTTAAAAACGTCTTTCCAAAACATATTTTTTTGTATTTTTACATAAATTAGATGTAAAGTCCATACCTTTAACCCATATGTTTTTAATTTTTGTTTGTAATTCTGCCTCTAAGAGGTTTATCCATTTTGTGTCTGAGAAAATCATTCTTCTTATCCAACTAGACTTTAGAGCAGAGCTAAAATCTGTAAAATTTATCATTTTTAAATCACCATATCCTAATTCCTGTATAATAGTGTTTCTTTTTGCTTTGTGGATATTGCTTTCCCTAAAAAAATGGTAAATTTCTTTACTTAAAGTTTTTGTAAAATCAGACTCTGGGTTAGGTAAAGAGAGCATAAGTTGATTAAATTTGGGCAGAATTAATGTTTTTATTACTGAGATTTTACCAATTGGGGTTAGTTTTCTTAATTTCCATTGATTTAAAGTCCTTTTAATTTCTGACAGTTTAGGCTCATAATTAAGGCTAGACATCTCATCTGGAGTTACAGAAAACTGTATTCCTAATAAATCAAAGGTTGAGTTATTCCAATTTAGTTTCCATCTTGTATGGTGAAATACATCTCTAGAAAATTTTTTACTCCCACTCTAAACCATTTTAGTTTTTGTGTAATTAATTTTAAGTCCTGAAAGGTCTGCAAAATAATCTAAAACTCTTAAAATACCATCCATAGACTGAGGCGGACCATCAAAAATAAGAGAGGTGTCATCAGCATATTGAAAAAGCTTATATTCTTTTCCATCTATGGCAATTCCTCTAATATCCCTATCATTTCTAATTAAAATCCCTAAGATCTCCGCGCATAATAAAAAATGATATGGAGAAATGGGATCACCTTGTCTACAGCCCCTTTGAAGATAAATATTTTCAGAAGTGAATCCATTTTGCAAAACACATGATTTGGTGCCATTGTAAAAAGGTTTTTAGCCAGTTTTTTTATAAATGGTCCAAATTAAAAAAAATCCAGTGTTTCAAAAATAAATTTCGAAGATATGGTATCGAATGCTTTTTCGAAGTCAATAAGCATTAATAAACCTGGTATTCTATGTAGTTCAATATTATTAATTAAATCATATATAAGTCTTATATTTGATTTTAATGCAAGAAACAATTATTTACGCGACTGATAGGACCTTAGAACAAGTATTCCTTTTAAAGGAATGATCGGCAATAATGATATACTGATAGCTAGAGGCAATCAACATGATCAGTTTGATGTAAAATAATTAAAAAAGTACTGTATATTTACAAAATATAGAATATTTTGAATCTGTACAATAAATTTCATTATCATTCTATTTCGTTATATAAATACTAAACCAAACTTCAAGTTTTTATAAGAACTACTTATGCAAGCGGAATGTGTGCACACGTGTGGAAGCATTTGCCAGATGCCTCATATGGACAAAACAGTGATCGGCCGAAGCCGATCACAAAAAAAAATAATTGTTTCATTGTTTAGCAATTTCTAAAATATGTGACTTCTTCAATTATTACCAAAATTATCAATACAAATAATAACATGTTTATGTAAAATGCAAATACTTTTACACCTTGTTTTCTCAAGTCAATAATCATATTATGTTAGAAGAGAAAAAACACCGAAAACTGAACAATAAAATTGAGTTTTTAATTATGCAAGTTTAAATTTTGATATTGTTACATGCAGGTGAATATAATTTTGTTTTTGTTATTTGTTTAAAGAAATTATACTTATTGATATCCCAGGCATGCACGGGAATTTTAACTTTACACATAAATATGATGTAATGCTATATAAATTGAACCATATTTTTTTCTACTATTTTTTTTAGTCATTTTTGTATATTCTGTGTCGAAAACTTTTCTTAATTGCTTTCTTAACATACCTCTAAAATTGATATAAAAACAATATACTTTAATTCAAAATAATAAAAGACTGCGTTGAAAAAAAAATAGTACGGGAGCGACCTCCCCCTTAAGTAAGTCCCCAATAGATACATTTATATTCACTCTTTACATAATCATCTAATATTATTTCATTGCAATATGTAGATGATAACTCCCACTGACTTGGATCCGCCAGAGCGTGTCCACCACCTTACTCTTCATTTTGCTATTTCGAGCTTGTTTATCGAAATGAAGGTTGGTTTTAAAATAGATTTATAAGAACTGCTCATCAAGTAATATTCAATTCTAACTTTCGGACATAATCTTACACGTGTTGAAATACCAAGGTATAAGCAGTTACTCTGGTGCAGGCATTGTGTACTTTTTGTGGCAACAGTCTTAACTGATAAGTCTAGATTCGCCACTGATTAAACGTTATTGATATTAATATACATGCGCATATATTTAACAGTATTTTTTTTATCAGTTCTGTAAATGAATACTTTTACCTGTTTATGTTGATATCAATTTAATACTTACAAATGATCTTATGGTAGTATTTCTGTTATTTCTGGGGGGGGGGGGGGTGTTATTTTGTTGGTTTTTTTTGGGGGGGGTGGTCTCAATTCTTACTGACAGAGTCAAACAAGTCAGGCCCAAATGAAATGGAAATTGATCAGGATAAATTCGTTTTCAAAACTTGTGAAAAGCGAGCAATTAGTTCGGACAAAGGGTGCAGCGTAATAGTGTAAACCGTTCAGCGTTCGTGTTAAACGTTTAGAGAGCGTGTATCGAGCGTCCAGTGAACGTGTAGTGTAGTAGTATTTTTCAGAGTCTGTATACTCCTTAACATCACTACCCTGAAAAATCCATAACATATTTGAGTATGTCAATTTTAAAGCATCTATAAAAAGAATAATAAAAGCATATCATCCCCTTGGTAACATAGCGGTTCGTCTATTTTATAAGAAACATTGTGTTTCTAAATTGGTCATTTGTTTAGATGAATAATGGTATTCTGTACCAGATTCATTCGGAAATTAAACGTAAAGTACAGTAATAGAAGCTGCAAGTTTGTAGCTTGTGTGAGAGCTATGAATTGTATGCCATCTTTCTAACCCAGCAGAGACTTAAATAAATTGTATTTACGCATAGTCAGCAATTTTCTCAATACTTTATAAATGTATTGCATGGTTCGTGCATTGGCTGATTATACTGGTACTGGAAAAATAAAAAAATCCTTAATTACATTTCTTTATATTACTTTTCATGCATAAATTCGTTATACGGATATTAACATTTCTGTGGTGAGGTTAATATACTAGAAGTTATTCATGAATATTTATATACATTTGTTAACAGAGTATATGCCAGAGAACAAATTTATTATAACACACCTTCAGTGGTTACTCGTATTGAAATATATTTAAGCAGTCCATGTGTTTAAAGTTTTAAAGAGAGTATCCAAAAAAGTGTAGCATGCGTCAATAGTTGTTTCATAACATTACTTATATCGTAGATAGTGCAAGGTACTTGTCATGATAAATTGAAGAAAAATAACGACAAACTGCAATTTGGCATGCTCCCTCGAAAAAAAAAAACAAAGTCAATGACATAGTCATTGTGTAATCAAATTCATCTTATAAGCATTTCATTTTGATTTTTATTGCAGAAGTCTTTGAATTTCCTTTAATTTCCTTCCCCGGTTACATATTCAGTTGAAAACATTTTAAATATTAATAGCAAATATTTTTGAAGAAATGAACTAGCTCCATCGCCTTAAGCGAAATAAACTTAAATCAAATGCTGTCCTTTCAGACAACAGCAAAATCAAAATGAAAGAAAAAGAATACGTCATTGGTGTTTCCGTCTTGTTGTCCTCCACCCTTTTCAACGAAAAAATCTTCTTCATCAGCCATTTTAATGAATATCTAAAACAAAAAAAAAATATGTTTATCATTAAAACATATATATACTGTATGCAAATGGTAACAATGGAAAGCCAAAAGGTTTGATACTTTATATATACAACTATATATCTGTGTTTTCTTAACGCGTTAATTGATAGATGTAAATAGACATATGATTAATATTAACTCTGACTGAGTCTCCGACCATTATATATGAACATGTGTTAATAGTTATTCGTAAGACTTGTCGATATTGAGTAAATTATTGATTGGAAATCTTTTTGATGCAAGTTTAACATGTACTTGAGTTGTTCGCACTTGAAAGATTGCACGATTTTGACGGCAGAAACGCGCGTAACGTCAAATCGTATGGGTTACGGACCAATGTTTTACATCAACATGAACATTTGTACATACGATATTATTTTTTACCTGATAGAATTAATTGCTGGATTCAAACCAATGGTGTTGATTATAAAGACTCTTAAATTATGTATAATAATACCCACGTACAAAGTTGTTGTCATTTTGTATTGATAAATGTAAATTATTGAAAGAGTGCTCAGCTATGCTACAGAAGGTATTAAAATTCTGGCACATGCAATTTAGAAAAAATTCCACTCGATTTGAGTTTGATTGCATCCTGAAAGTAGTAATGAAATAAAAACGCTAAATATTATTCGGATCTCGTAATATTATAAAATAAATGAGTCGTCAGTCTAACTGAGTTCAGGTTGAGTACGTCAGATTGGCGCTTGCAGCGGTGATCAGAATAAGCATGTGAACTTCAGTGTTATATCTGCAATTTTAACTCATTTACAACCACCGTTGATGGGATTTGGTGGAGAAAAAACTGAACAGAGTAGATTTTTTGTACTTTCTCTAGATTTTGTATTATATCCTTAATGATTGTGTGAAAAAAAGAAACAAAGCAAAAACAATTGGTTATTTTCTATAAATTACAGATCATGTCTGTATTTAAGCTCTTCTTTTTTTATAAAAAAGTTATTGCTTCCATCAATTTTTGATGATTTTCACTAAATATACACACACCTGTGAAAGATTTACAATTGAAATCGATGAAAGGGAATATATCCAAGATATCTTCATCGAACAATTATCCCTTTTCACTCATAAAATTTCACAGGAACAAAAACAATTTTCTTACGGAGATTTATAATGGGAAATGTTCACATCTTTTCTCCATTCGGAATACATTTCGGAATACATCGCGTAATTTTTTAACGTTATAATCCTGGTTTATTAATGGCTGATGCAATGCAAAATCTCCGTAGACTTTCAATTTTGGAATATGTATTGAAACCTGAGGCGGTAGAGGAGGCGTTTCAAAACAGATAATCTAGACATTTTTCATATTAGTGGATGAACGTAGTTTGAGCACAAAGGTATTTACTATTATTGAAGTTTGACGCAGAATTGGAAATTCTACCATTCATTTAATTGATAATCATGATAAAGTCTTGATGAATATTAATATTTACTACCTTTATTAATTATTACAAAAGTGTTAATTACAAATAAAGCTGACCAATATATTTAAAGTGTTTGTCGTCTATCCAAAAAAAAACCCAAATAACATATATTATCCTGATACAATATTTATAGTATTTTACAAACTCAAACACTTACCCATCCACCCCATTCTTCATATCAATACAGATATTGGTTAGGGCAACGAGTGAATCAATTTTACCAATTGGAATAATCTGATACTAATACTGGTCTGAACAAAAACAATATCCAAATATCGTTAAAATGAAAATTCACAGCTTTTAATTATTTCATGATTGAAATTAAAATTGTAATCTTAGTCAATGATGCTTTTGAATTTCGCGCTAATGATGCCCAATCTAAAATTGGTCGGCAAAAATGCAGTGATACAAGAGCATGCACTACCTAAAATAAACTGGTTTTTACATGTGATGCTATTAAATCACCCCATCATATTAGCTTAGAGCTGCTTGAAATCGCTCAGCATTTGCTATAGGTAAGTATTAACTATGGAAAGAAATTTCTGTTCATTCTCTGTTTATGTTGAATATAATTCTTTAACAAGATATTAACGGTAATTATAATGCTTGTTTATGTTAAACATTGTGAGTTGTCTCCGTATTAAGCCTGGATAGGTAGGATTTTGTAGAAAAATTGAGTATAATTACTTTGCATTGAAACCATTTTGTTATAGGGCATGGTCATGCTTTTGGTCAAAAATTATTTTCCCTATTTTAATGATTGCAATGCTTTAGAAAGGCATTTTTAAAAATAGGCAATCAAAGTTTGAGTATTATTCGTTGAGTTATATGCGAGTTACAGAGTTTACAATACTTTGCTAGATAAACGAAACTTTTGTTTACATCTTGAATGTTGAATTGAAAATTCCAGTTTTAGAAGTAAAATTAAAGTGTTAAACGTTAGAAACTGTTAATCTATGCTTAAATGAATAGAAAGATAGACAAATCCGCTGGAAAAAAGATTTTTATTGATAAATTGAACATACGTAAACAAAAACAGGGCATTGTTTACATGGCAAAAAATTGCGAGCAATGGGTCTTTATTTAAAACTTTACGGCTAACTTTCAAAGTCCACTTGATCCTTAAAAATATATTCCTAAAGCATTGTAAATGATAAAAACAGTAAAAATGAATTTGACCAAAAGAATTTGATAGAAAAGGGCTTAGTTTTTATAACAAACAACTAGAATAAACTCCAAGAGGTTCATTTTTCTAAAATTTAAATATACATTTTAATAAAAACATTTGGAATTTTTTAAATCATCCTCACGCGCTGCATGGATCAGTTCGTGCATAACGGGAACCACTATCATAATGTCTGAAACGTGCATGCACCGGTTACATGTAACATCGTTTCTGCAAAAACTGACTATTATATATATATTTTTAAATTAATCAAGTTCAATACTACGGATGAAATGAGAATTAATTTCTTAACAACTTTGCTTCAATAATGTATGGGATATGTTTTTTCTTTTATAAGTAATTGACAAAACCTTTTACTCCCCAATGGAAGGGGCCAACCCCTTTTTCTTCATACCGAGTGCAAGGTCTCAGTAAGACCCACAACTTTTGAAATACACTGTACATCTTATAACAAATTACAAATTGAAAACTGAAACAAAACACTCGTGCGTTTTTTTTTGGGGGGGGAGTTGTTTTTTTTTTTTGTTCTTTTTTTACCAAACCGATATGTAAACTTCTGTACAAATCCTTCATTGTCATTTGAATAACAAACGAATAGAATCTTCCACCTTTTTAATGTATTAACTGTATCGCCTCCGTTTCATTTTCATCCCATTTTCCCTTGTTGTCGGGGCGAAAGTAACATTATTTATTTTGGGTTTTGTTATTGGCCTTTGATTGGTCCTAGAACAATGTCTTATCGAAGATTTTTTGTTTTGGTTTAATTTTGCGTTCATTTTACTCAACATAAGTTTTTCGGGAACAGTATCTCTCAAATGATTTATCTCGGGTCTGAATGTTTATCCAGTCCCTCAAAGAAATCCTTAACCATGTGGTGAAATCGCTTTTTTTTTCCAGAAACATTTTTATGATATAAGATCAATTAAGTATCCTTTTGTTTATGTCTAGTTCTAAAGATATTTTTACTTTAATAGAAAATCAAAATAGAATAAATACATAAACAAATGATTAGCAAACAATATGTTTAGAGTATATTACATGTACATACATAACTCAGAAAACAATTGAGCTCTCTCTTCGTAAATGTTGAACACTCGTCACATTAACGTTTAATCAAAACAAAAAGAGATTCCTTTATTTGCGAGAAAAACATTTGTCTGTACAAGTCTGTACTACAATCGTTAATTAAATGGGTTTTTTTTTTGCGGGATTTCCTACTCCATTATGACCTTTGTCACATTTCAATGAATTAGATAGGGGAGGGGGTTTAATTTAAATTGTTTCGTGATCTAACCTATTAATCTAAGGTATGTTAGGATTGCTGTTCAGATTTTCGTTGGAACGTGACTCATTTAAACTATGTTTGGTTTTTTCCTATCAGTTTACTCGAGCCCACATCCTATGATTCATTGGATCAAGCATTTTGCCAAACCATTGTGTTGTTCGGAAATTATTGAGACAACACAAATATCTCTCTTTCTGTTTCTAAGCGGCGAATTTTAATGACAATTGGCATGAACGTTGAAGAAACATTATCAAAAAATAAGCGAAGTAGTACTTCAAAATAATTCATAGATTATATATGACAGTACATAAACAAGTCTGTGGTCGGGGTACCCGGCGCAGGCACACACTTGGAGTTAAAAAAAGTCAAACATCTTTATTTCAAATGATATTAGACCTACGATTCTTGATCAAAGAAATCAAATTATGTATGTTCATTTTGCTATTTATTGTGACTAACTGTTGTGTAGGTTTTACTAGTGTTAAAATACGAAGAGAGTACTTATATATTTACCAAGCAATTGAAATGCGACTAAGAGGGTTTATTGAATTTTGACGTCAAGGCGGCGCAACAAATTCATGTATACATAAAATAGGTGTGAACCTCGGAAGAAAACTTTTTTTTGGCCAAAAAATTGCTTAATTAAAAACGATTTGATGGGAAGGATTCAAAATCTTTAGCTAATCCTTTTTTTCTTCTAATTATTTAATTAGAATCAAAATAATGTGACTAAATAACAAGTATTTTTTCACACAAACTGATTTGAAGAGTTCTAAGATATATACAGAATAATTGTAAGAAAACCTTAGTTGACTTACTTGATTTTGTTCGCACAAAAATAAAGAATGGAAAATAATTGTAACTGTTGCCATTTCAAAATAAAAAGAAAGAGGAAAAATGAAGAATTGTTCATTTTTTTCTGTTCGTTTGTATGGTGTTTATAACATAATACGAAGGAACACGTTAATATGACACTGCGATGTGTTTGTTGTTGCGCCGGGTCAGAGGATGTAGGCAAGTTTGTGAGTTTACCAGGATTGAACAAATGATTTCATCAAATACAAAATGTTTACGCTAATAAAAGACATTCTGCTTTATTTCTTGGTAAAATTTCAATGATTTATCTTTTTTCACAAGGAACTAATACTAAATATCTCAATAATTTCCGAACAACCCTCGTAAATATCGTGAATATATAGTATACATGGTCATGATCATGTCAGTCTCAAAGTCTCAGACGATTTGGCTGTTTCCTTTAGCTAACATACTTATACGTTAACAGTATTTAAGTGAATTTTACTTTCTTTTCATAATCAATTTATTGATTAATTAAAAGAGAGATGTTTATATAAACAATAAATTGCTTTTTTTAAGATTCATGCGGATTATGAAGGTAGCGATCATTGCAGAAAAAAAAATACACTTTCAATTATTCAACACTTATATATATACAAGTATCTATCTATCTATCTATCTATCTATCTATCTATCTATCTATCTATCTATCTATCTATCTATCTATCTATCTATCTATCTACTGCCACCCGGCACGACGTGTGCCGATGGATGAGGACCTGACACCTGAATCGGTGTTTCGGGTACATTAAGGAGATATCCCAGGGTCTGCCCCTCATCAGCGGTCCAACCCAGGTTTTTGTTTTTAATTTTACATACCGATCGGTTTCAGAAATGTTCATAAAAGGCTATGTGAGTCAAAAGCTGCATGCTTTTTACTAGTTCAAGACAATGTTTTGTCAAAAAGACATACTATTCTCTAAAGTGCGAGCTAGTAGAGTATGTGATCGTCTTGTTTTGTATCACGAGTTGACCTGAGCAGCCTTTTTAAAGAACTGCCAGAAGAGGCGGGGCGATACGTCACATCAGCGCGAGGGGGTAAGCGCTTTTTGATTATTTGCTCGGTATGACACTCTCTAACTTAAATGCCTAACGCCTTGATTGATTTAACTCTAAGATGAGTTTAAGAGCTTGTTTAGATTTCTGTGTCGCTAGCTTATATCCAATGATAGGAGGTGTCGGGAATATTAATGAGCATTGTTTATTTTTTTTAATAATATACCAATGTTTGCGCAGTATTCTTCCAAGTCATTTGAGAGCTGGGTTGTATTTGGTAACAAACACTAAAGGGGTTCTTTTTGATTTGGTGCTATTTACTAACGGATCATGTCTGTTAATTGATTTTGTCTCTAACACAATGTAGTCAATTTCCGACTCCGAGTATCCCCTTGATATGAGTCTTAAACTGTAAGATTAATTGTTTTGCTTTCTGTAGATCAGAGGTGTTTTTCTTGTGCCGGATGATATAACCCTTGATAAATCCTTTGAATGTAGCATTCGGGTGCGTACTACTGCGATGAAGGTACATAAAAATTTCTTTGGGTTTATAAAGGTTTCGCAGTCTAAGATTCCTATCTGGTTTAATCTCTGGCCTTCGATTACGTTTGTGTCCAAGAACACAGCTTCATTCATTACCCTTTGACTCAAATGCTAAAGATTTCAACAGATAGGAAACCCCCCGAAACTTTTATGTACCCTTCATCGCAGCAGTGCACACCCGAATGCTACATTCAAAGGAATTATTAAGGGTGATATCTCTCAGGAGAAACACCTCTGATTCACAAAAAGCAAAACAATTAATATTACAATTTTTAAAAAATCGACGTAGGGGGATATTGACAGCATAGACAGAATCAATCAACAGACACGATCTGTTAAAAAAAGATAACCATTGCTCCTTAATTTAAAATGAGTGAGCCATATACCTACAAATAGAGCGTTAACTCTTCCTCGAGCTCGTTGATGCGACGTTTCGCCTCGCCTGCTCATGGCAGTTCTATAAAAATGCTGCTTATGTCAATTCGTGATACAAACCAAGACCAGCAAGTTTTCTACTACCTCGCACATTAGAGAATATTATTCCTCTAAATATACAAAATATAAAACATATATTGTCTTATTCATTGTCTTGAATTCATTAAATGCATACAGCTTTTAACTCATAAAAGTCGTGATACAAACCAAGACGAACTATTACTCTACTAGCTCGCACATTAGGGAATATATTTTTTCTCTTACACAAAATATATTGTCTTACTCATTGTCTTAAATTCGTAAATAGCTTAATTACAGCTTTGGACTCACAAAACCTTTAATGAACATCTTGTATTACCTGATAATACATAAAACATTATACTCAGTTCGTATACCGATCGGTTTGGATTGAAGTTCATTTCATTATAATCACCCGGGTTGAACCACGGATGAGGGAATATCTTCAAATGTGCCCAAAACACCGATTCAGGTGTCAGGTCCTCATCCGTCGGCACACGTAGTGCCGGGAGGCAATTTTTTTCCCACATACACAAAACAGGAAAATGCAGTTGCTAAGCGATGCAATTTATCTTATTTTCTGATAATGTAGATCTCCCGAGTTGTTCTCTATGTAAATTGTCAAACTACGAAGGCTAATGAGTAAAGGACAGAAATTTTAATTGCGAAACTGTGTAATCAAGTTGGCTGAGAATGGCTTTTATAGATTTGTAATGACGACCACATCCCTGTCTGAAATCTTTCAAAAAGAACTATGAAACCAATTACTTTGGTAAAAAAAACTTAAAGATCTGGTCAACAAAATCATGAATTCAGTTTTCCTTTCAGGTGTGTGGGAGTAAAGAAGATTTTTAATCATTATATGCATTAACACCTCTACATCCATTTTAGCCCTGCCCTAGAGTCGAAACCCATACTCCAGGGGACCTGATATTATAACTTTTAGTAGACGACTTTCTGGTAAATATAAATATGAAGTCGGTTTTTCATACAGACGTGTGAGAAAAGAATATTTTTAAACATTATATGGATTAAGACTATGTCCTAAACCCCTGACCCTGGGGCCATGTATTTCACAATTTAGGTAGAAAGGTCTGTTGACATCATAACCATGTATTCAGTTTTTTGCCTACATGTATGGGAGTAAAGAAGAAGATTTTTTAGGATTTGCGTACAATATGACCATATTGGTCCCATCCTAGAGCCTGAATCCCTGAGACAGGGGTCATGGATTTCACAATGGTAGTAGAGAGCTTCATGGACATAATAACCAGGCATATAGTTTTTAACAAATATATATGGGAGTAGAGAAGAAGATTTTCTAAGATTAAATACAAATTTAACTATATTGCCATATTGGCCCAATCCTGGAGCCAGAACCCCTGACACAAGGGTCATGAATTTCACAATTTTGTAGAAGGCTTCATAGACATTATAATCATGCATTTAGTTTATAACAAATATAAATATTTATGGGAGTAGAGAAGAAGATGTTTTTAGATTAATACATTTTTACTATGTGGCCATATTGGCCCCACCCTAGAGCCTGAACCCTTGACCCAGGGGCCATGAATTTTAGTGAAGGGCTTCATGGACATCATAATCATGCAACCAGTTTTTTCCTCAAATGTGTGGAAGAAGATTTGGTAGTGGGGTGGTAGAGCAATGAATTTCACAATTTAGATTCTTCTTACCATAGAGATACCTCACACCAAAAGGTAACAATTAGTCTTGTAGTTTTTAAGAAGTTAAAAATGTAAAATTGTTAACGGACGACGGACGACGAAAACAGATAGCAAGTGTACTCATGTGACAAAAAAAATTATTGTTCAAAGTTTTGAATTTGTTAACAACGATATATCACATCGAATGTTTTAAAAACGATTTATAAGTCCAAAATAAAATCTTTTTCTAAATCGGTTGACGTGTGAGCATGTATATTTAGTAAGGCGGGAATCCCTACACCCTATTAATTAAAGACGAATGAAATCCGTTAGCAGATAGAGAAAACCAAACTCCATGGCATTTTAGTTCTACCTGCTAGCTTTACTGACTGCATGTTAAACTTCATTAATGATGTTGTTTATTAATAATAATACACATGCGGCGAATCAAACTAAAGACAGCATTTAAAGATCCATATCTGCTTATTATATAGCACAATTAGTGGACATGTTCTTTTTATAAATTGCCTTGGCAATGATGCGCAAAAGTTAGTACAATGTTGTTCGAAGAAGACGGAGAGGGAAAGGGCCAGAAGTAAGAAAACAGATGTTTATACTATATTATTATTTCAGGAAAAAGACATAACTACAATTATGATTTAGATCTAATCAAATGATGCTTCTTTCAAAATAATTGAAATGGTACCGATATGTTTACACATTTAATACGATGGACACCTTGAATTCCATTTGTCAGCATGCACTATTAAAGAGTTTACAAAAGAGTCGCGCGATCAAAAACGATCTATACCAATGATATATATTAACTCTAGACCAAATCAAGTCCTATAAGCAAAAAGTCAATGACCAAGATATTTTTATCCAATCTAAGACTTAATTACATGTATTAGCCTTTTAAGGCTTTATACATTATTAGGACTATCATAACAAAACATAACAATAGTAAATATATCTATTATGTTGCATATATTTGGCTTGAATGTAATTGTATTTCACAAAGAAATCATCATGAAAAAAATTCTTCTGCATCTCGAAAGCATATGTCTCTTTTATTCTGTTTTTTACATCTAATATTGTATCATGGTCAGATATCAATTTTCTATATTATGTCACAAGTATGACACAGCTGCGACGGAAGACCTAGTCGTTGCTTGCAACGAGCCTGTCTCTAGTAGAGTAAACATTTTAAAGAATATTGAAAAAAAAAAGTAGCATCTATTTACGGAGCGGAACTGTTGACATATACTAATGATTTATACCATGACTTATATAAACATGATTTATAGAGCATGTTTGAAGAATTTTGCATTTACTGTTAAGGTCAACATTGCAGGTCGTTAATGTACATCGATTACTAAGACTACAGCGTAATTGATAAACATTGAACAACGTTTTTATCATGCAAATTGTACAGGTACATTTATAAGACACAAGTTATTAAATTACTTCTACTTTATACTATTGTATGTACATAATTTATAAATTGCTGAAGAAGACTGTTAAGTATTTTCATTCGTTGATGTTTTGCATATAGTTTAAAATACGCAAAACGCGGGGCAAGTCATTATTTATATGAATACTTATAAATTCAGGCGTTTTGCAAATAAACTTTACAAAAAATGCCTGCACCAGAGTACTTGCTTACACCTTTGGTATATCAACACAATGACAATCAACGCGTGATGATGACCATAAGGTATAATTGAATTTTAACTTATAAGTTATTATTGTGAAATTAATCAAAAACCCACTTTCATTATCAATAAAGAAGCCCGAAATAGCAGATATGAGAGGAAGGTTGGTGGGCACGCTTTTGCGGATCCATGTCAAGGACAGTTAGCAGCAAAACATATACTTGCAATGAAATAATATTGAATGACTACGTAAAAAGTGAATACATTTACTGCGAGTCTATTTAGAGAATAGTGGGCGATTTTAGTTTTGATACACATTCGCTTGAGAACTTTCGAGAACGTGGTAACCAAGAACGCGGATTAAGCAATAAACGAAAAGTAAAGGACGGGTTAATCATGCATCGCATCGGGGGCAGATACCTTGAATCCGGCTTCTATTAATAACTAAAATGGAACAATTCATGCCATTTTTCAAAGAAAAATTCCAGAACGGGGTGCTCGGAAACGGGTGTACTACCTGACATCATGGCGGGACGTGTAAGGCAAGTTAACCATCGGTCAGGTGTTACATGATACGTAAAGTGTAAATGCCCTTGGCTTGCGCGGGGTGTCATCTAGTCCATAATAATAAAAATTAAAATGCATTTGAATCAAATAGTAATATTGACGAATATTAAGTTCACTTCTTGGAAATCATCTACTCAATAACAATATTATTTTCAACCGGAAAGAGAATTTTGTAATGCTTTGAAAAAGAACATTTTATTGAAATCAGTCCTATGTTCATTCAAATTGTCAGTGTATATTTGTATGTAAGAAATACACAGAATGGGTTCTGGGACGATCGTGTATTGTGGAACAATGTAGAACCCTTTTATCCACACAATTTTCAGCTATGAAACAATTTAAGAAATCCAAGTCACCATAAAGAAGTTAGGATTTAAACGTGTGTACTTTGAGCTCTACAAGCACGTGCACTAATGTCTGGGCGACAGCCTATATACAGCAACCGACTCTGCTATCGATCGATTACATGATTCTCGGAATGCATCTATATATAAAAAGGGGCACAACTTTCAAACAAACAACTGAAATAAAATCGAGGAGATTCATGTTTATGTAATGAAAATGTACATATTCATTAAAAAATTTGAGTTTCATAATTTGAATGATCTTTAATGTATCAGTCAGTGCATAAAAATAACCATTTATATAACTGCTTAAATGTGCAAACCCCATGGAAGGGTGTTGATCCCGCTAAAATTGTTTCTGCAAAACTGACTTTATATTATAAAAAACAATATCAAATCGGAAGAAATGTTACTTACAATTTAGCTTTAATAATGCATCAGAAATGTTTCTTTCTTTACAAGTTTTGACCCAAAAAATTGTCTATAATGATTGAAGCAAGAACTTTTTTTGGCATACCAAATGCAAGGTCTCGGTACATTTAATATCAAAAACTTTTGAAATACACTTTACACCTTAAAGCAAATTATTAAAAGATAGAAAACTAAAAGGAAAATTCGTGAATTTTCGCAATTTTTCCACACCTATATTTAAACACATATACCACTCCCTTTATTTGCATCATTTAAATAACAAAAAGATTATATCGTGCACCTATTTAATGAATCTGTTTCCAAAGCAGCCAAAGTTGGAGACTCTGTCAGTCATCTTTAAAGCTGAACCCATCGAACAAAATGGGTATTAAATTTTTACTAAAAGAGGAATATTTTTTTAGAGTAATAGGAAGGTCTTCCGTTCGGAACGGAAGACATAAATAAAGTAATATTCATTTTATTTATTTGAAACTATTGCTTAATTGTGTCTATCAGAATTAGTTATAACATAACGTTAAGTAAATAGTTATATCAAAAGTCTTTGGATTTTTTTTGCCCCTCGCACAAGGCCTTATATACGGATTTTTATTTTGGTCAGTTGTGCGTTCATTTTCGTCATAATAAGATTTCGGAACACAACATTACTAAAGTGACATTTCGCTGGTCTGAATATTTATTCAGCTTGCTCAGAAGTGTAAACCATGTGTTGAAAACGATTTTAGATTTCATGAAACATTTTTATGACATAATATCAACCAAGTATTCCTTTCTTCATCTCTAGTTATAAAGATATTTTCCTCTTAAACTTAATTTAAGATAATAGAATTATCCACTCGAATACACATACCCTAATTAAGACTTGACTAAATACATCATTAAAAGGAATAGCAAACAAACTGTTTAGAGTATATTACAGTATAGCATATGTACTTACATCATTCAGAAAAAAACTAGTTCTCTTTTTGAAACTGGGCAGACGTTGAACACTCTTTACATTAACATTCAATTAATATAAGAAATGCCTTTAGGTTGCAAGACACATTTTATCAAGACTGATATAAAAACTTTAAATATTTTTATTAGGTTTTTCCTGAGCCCCCGTCATATATCAAATAACAATGAATTATAAAGGTCGGGGGTTTAAATTTAAATTGTTTCGTAACCTAATCTTTTAATTGTCAGGTGTGTTAGGATAGTTTTTTGATGACTGTTTAGGTTTTCGTCGAAACCTGACTTATTTTTTTTTAAAAAATTAACAATGTGCACATATCAGCCCGTATCCTATCGTTTATTGATTCACGCATCTTGACAAACAGTTTTTCAAGCAGCAGAGTTTCTGAAGAATGCAATAGATGGCAAGAAAGATCGGTTTTGATTTTATTAAAGAAAGTAGCAAAGCAAAATGTAAATATTTTGTCCCAAAAAAATAAATTGCAGGTTCTGTCTTAAAATACAGTTCAATTATTGCTTATTTAATTTTTGCTTTTCTTTTAATGAAATCAACATATATCTGCTTCACTTTAAATTAAATCAAATTGAGTACTGGGTACTTAAAAATAAACAAGTCAAAATAGATTTAAAATCATATTTGTTCTTGACGTGTTAATCATTTTTTGCAGTTAAAGCGCTCATTTCGCTAACTTGACTGTGAATGTGTATTGTCATTCGACTCCGCTGAAGTTTGCATAACAAATATAAAAGCTGAGCTCTTTTTTCAAAGAATGCTTATTTAAATTAAGTGGGGGTTTTCCTCTTAATATTTTGCACATATCAATTTACTCTTCCCCACATCCTACGGTTTCGTGGAAATGTGACTTATTTAAATTAAGTGGGGGTTTTCCTTTTTAAAACATTTTGCACATATCAAATTACTCTTCCCAACATCCTATGGTTGCCCAAAGAATGCTAGTGTGGACGACAAAGATAATGGGCTTACACTGAATATTTTCAGATTTTCTTTGAAATGTGACTTATTTGAATTAAGTGGGGGTTTCCTCTTAACATTTTGCACATAGCAATTTACTCTTTTCCACATCCAATGGTTGTCCAATAATAGTGTAAATATCACGATATTATGTATACATATTCAAGTGTCTTGAATTGTTATGATTATAACACAGATCGATTTTGTTGATTGAATCAAACTCGTGCTTACAAGACCATCTCATTGTACTCTAATAATGATACCTACTTTCTTAAAAAAAATTAATGTTTCTTCCTATGTCTATCCAAGAAAATAAAAAATAAAAAACGCATTAAATGACCAAATTCAGAGCGAGAGAGTCCAAAACAATTGGATCGGAAATAGGTACATCTATCTTAGTTTTATGAAATCTAAGATTTAGAAAAAATATGATACTTTTAGTGATGTTCGGAATTTTTTTTGAACATTTGAATTTGAACACTATTTGTTATCACCACATGGCATCCCAATGCCGACAAGACGATGATTCATTGTTCAACAATATATTAGGCCAAACATTTTGTGCTAATAATCGATCGTAATTCACATTTGATTCGGTGTATATTGATAGTCAGCTGTTCATGTTCGTGAAATCGACTGTTGTAGTTTATGCTAATAACATAACTGTCCACTTTGAATGCTATTTACAAGTATCACCTTATAAATTCTATATCATGGACGATATCATTGACGTTTTATAAACAAAGGTCAACCTAACAACGATTTGAATATATCTTAAAATAAAAGGCAATTAAAAATGTTTGAGCGAAAAATCAAGACAAAATATCTTAATGAAGAAGGTAATTTGTAAGAAACAATGAGGAAATCTTATTCCAAAGTATTTTATACGAAATTCAGTCGGGGAAAAGTTTAGAAAAGTAAATGTTTCACTTGGATTTACACAGTCATTTCAAATCCCTTGCTTGTATTGATAAAAAAGGCGTGGGAAATGACAGGGTCGAAGATGAATAAGAGGTTATTGTAATGAAGTAGAAAATGATATATCATTAAATGAAATTAAAGATGCTATAAAGACTTTAAAACCAGGAAAGAGTCATGGACTGGATGGTATATTTAACGAATATTTCATTGAATTCAAGGATATTTTGGTGCCTTTTGTATACACAATTTTTAATCTGTTTACAACAGGTCAATTACCGCATATAGTCCGGGCTTCTCTTATTGTACCACTTTATATAGGTGGGACAACTTATTCTGCCAATAAAAGAGGAATTAGTTTTATTAGTTGTAAGACAAATCTTTTTACTTCAATTTTGAATAAGAGATTTATGTCATGGGCTAAGAGAAATGACCATTTAGACCATTTCATTCTACTGTTAATGCCATTTTTGCAATACAAACACTTGTTAACTATTACCTCTCGAATAAATGTAGATTCTTTTGCGGCTTTGACACTGTGGATAGGGTTAAATATGGAATAAAATTTCTATGTTTGGATTCAGAGGTACACCTCTGAAGATTCTACGTTCACTTTATAACAATATTAAGTCTTGTGCTTTATGAGATGGTAAGTTCTCATTATTTTGTAAATAATCTTAATGTTTAACAAGGGGGACTAATCTCCTCTCTCCTTTTTTCTCCTCTATGTCAATGATTGCAAAATTTAATTTTTAAGCAATGGAAATGCCCAAACTGAATCAAAAGAGCTCTCCTTATTTTTACTGATGTATACAGACGACATTGTTATTTTTCCAGTCTGCTCCTGACTTACAGTCAATGTTGAATACTTTAGAAATTTATACACAGATATGGTCATTAATGGTACATGTAAATGTGAACAAAACAAAAATATTGTTTTTTTCAGAAATGTGGGAATTTTACGAAGAGAACATGTGTAGTTTTATAAGTAAAAACAAATTGAGGTATTGAACAGTTTTTTGTTATCTCGGGCTTCTGTTGAATAACAATGCCAAATTAATGTTGTTATAATTTTTAATTTTTAATTTATCATTCACAAGGTTAAATATCATAGTTGCAAAGTCCATCGATCATATGACACGATCGGACAGAGGTAACATTAACCCTACCTGTATACTGGTTAAATTAACTATGCTACATATAAAAGCTGAATACAGTGATTAGATATCCGTTCACCATTACTACACATGGAGGAAAACGTCAACTTAAAAGTAAAATATACAACAGCATTATGCTTATGGGACTAAGCTTTATTCCTACGAGAGTTTAAATAGTAAGTAATCTATCTTATGAATTAATAGTTTAAGCAATGCGATTCTATAAATATCAGATATTGTCGTTTAAAAGCTAGCCAGGAAATCATATATACAAATAATTGCCCTCTCTGTATCTATCTTCTATATTCTGGACAATTAGAAAATGCGGAAGATGATATTTTGTCTAGCTCAATAGGTCAAAGAAACTAGTTATGTCTCTCTTTATTCACTTTTACTTTTTATATTCGCCTCATAGAAATATTATCTAAATGTATTTCTTTAAATAAAATCATCGATTTATAATTCAAGATCCAATCTATTACTCTCTATTCCTTTATTTAAAAAATGAACAGTTGGTATGTATTCTGTATCTTGTTCCTCTTTCTTTTAACAGATTGTCGTGTATTGATACCAGAGTCCTAATTTCATGATTAATTTGAGATGGAAAACAACTGTACATCAATGCTCCGTGTGTTTCGGGGACACAGATTCCTTTTGTACATCGTGTCAATGTGAACTGTGTCTCGAGTGTAAAGAAGACCGTGTAAACCATCTCCTAACAATAGACCACAATGTTGTTACATACCATGAGAAATCAAATTTTCTCCCAAATCAAAAGATTTCTAACCCACATTCTGACAATGTTTATGGAGACAATTTGCAACTTTCTGCACACTCTAACGAGGACTGTGAAAAGATATGGGTATGTTGCCAATCTTCTGACTGTTCCATTTGCAAGAATAAGAAAAAACACAGACAGCTATATGTTGACACAGCATCCGACACAAAGGGACAACTATACAATGGAGTCATTAATGTCATTAGAAGTGAAATCCTCTTTAGCAGGTCTGTTCTCTTGACAGGAATCAAATCTGATATCGGAAAATGTCGAATAGAAATTTCCTGCTTTCAGTCAAACATAATAGCTAAGGCCATGATACTGAGCAATCTTATTGACTATGTGCGGAACGATTTCAGTTGCAATGTGTTTTGTGACTTTGATTTCAAACACCGTTGTTTAAAACAGTTAATAAACATAAATAAACATATAAAAGGCATACAGAAATTTGAAATACATCGCGCAATTTTTTAACGTTATCATCCTGGTTTATTAATGGCTGATGCAATGCAAAATCTCCGTAGACTTTCAATTTTGGAATATGTATTGAAACCTGAAGCGGTAGAGGGGACGTTTCAAAACAGATAATCTGGACATTTTTCATATTAGTGGATGAACGTAGTTTGAGCACAAAGGTATTTACTATTATTGAAATATCAAGCAAAAAGTGGTGGAAGCTAAACTCGGGACAAAGTATAGTCTTTTTAAACAAGTTTGACGCAGAAGTGGAAATTCTAGCATTCATTAAATTGATAATCATTATAAAGTCTGGATGAATATTAATATTTACTACCTTTATTTATTATTACAAAAGTGTTAATTACATATAAAGCTGGCCAATATATTTAAAGTGTTTGTCGTCTATCAAAAAAAACACCAAATAACATATATTATCCTGAAAGAATATTTATAGTATTTTACAAACTCAAACACTTACCCATCCACCCCATTCTTCATATCAATACAGATATTGGTTAGGGCAACGAGTGAATCAATTTTACCAATTTGAATTATCTGATACTAATACTGCTCTGGACAAAAACAACATCCAAATATCGTTAAAATGAAAATTCACAGCTTTTAATTATTTCATGATTGAAATTAAAATTGTAATCTTAGTCAATGATGCTTTTGAATTTCGGGCTAATGATGCCAAATCTAAAATTGGTCGGCAAAAATGCAGTGATACAAGAGCATGCACTACCTAAAATAAACTGATTTTTACATGTGATGCTATTAAATCACCCCATCATATCAGCTTAGAGCTGCTTGAAATCGCTCAGCATTTGCTATAGGTAAGTATTAACTATGGAAAGAAATTTCTGTTCATTCTCTGTTTATGTTGAATATAATTCTTTAACAAGATATTAACGGTAATTATAATGCTTGTTTATGTTAAACATTGTGAGTTGTCTCCGTATTAAGCCTGGATAGGTAGGATTTTGTAGAAAAAATGAGTATAATTACTATGCACTGAAACCATTTTGTTATAGGGCATGGTCATGCTTTTGGTCAAAAATTATTTTCCCTATTTTAATGATTGCAATGCTTTAGAAAGACATTTTTAAAAATAGGCAATCAAAGTTTGAGTATTATTCGTTGAGTTATATGCGAGTTAAAGATTTTTACAATACTTTGCTAGATAAACGAAACTTTTGTTTACATTTTGAATGTTGAATTGAAAATTCCAGTTTTAGAAGTAAAATTAATGTGTTAAACGTTAGAAACTGTTAATCTTTGCTTTAATGAATAGAAAGATAGACAAATCCGCTTGAAAAAAGATTTTTATTGATATATTGAACATACGTAAACAAAAACAGGGCATTGTTTACATGGCAAAACAATTGCGAGCAATGGGTCTTGATTAAAACTTTACGGCTAACTTTCAAATATCACTTGAGCCTTAAAAATATATTCCTAAAGCATTGTAAATGATAAAAACAGTAGAAATGAATTTGACCAAAATCGTGACCATGCCCCTTTTACACATCTACCATTAATATAACAACTCAAGATATCTCAGTTACCGTACAACAGAAGGGCGTTTAAACGTGTGTACATGCAGCTCTGTAAGCACGTGCACTGTCAGCTGGCGACTCTGCTATCGATTGGTTAGCTGAGTCTCAGAAAGCCTCTAAATATAGAAAAGGGCACAGTTTTTATAACAAACAACTAGAATAAACTCCAAGAGGTTCATTTTTATAAAATTTAAATATACATTTCAATGAAAACATTTGGAATATTTTTAATCATCCTCACGCGCTGCATGAATCAGTTCGTGCATAACGGGAACCCCTATCATAACGTCTTAAACGTGCACGCACCGGTTACATGTAACATCGTTTCTGCAAAAACTGTCTATTATATATATATTTTTTAAATCAATCAAGATCAATACTACGGATGAAATGAGAATTAATTTCTTAACAGCTTAGCTTCAATGATGTATGGGATATGTTTTTTCTTTTATAAGTAATTGACAAAACCTTTTACTCCCCAATGGAAGGGACCAACCCCTTTTTCTTCATTGCGAGTGCAAGGTCTCGGTAAGACCCACAACTTTTGAAATACACTGTACATCTTATAACAAATTACAAATTGAAAACTGAAACAAAACACTCGTGCGTTTTGGGTTTTTGTTTTTGTTTTTGTTTTTTGTTTTTTTTTTTTTGGGGGGGGGTTCTTTTTTTACCAAACCGATATGTAGACATCTGTACAAATCCTTCATTGTCATTTGAATAACAAACGAATAGCATCTTCCACCTTTTTAATGTATTAACTGTGTAATAATACGTTGAATGTTTAATAAATACATATACTTACAAAGAAGCCAATCTTCGAGACTCTGCTTATCATCTTAAAAGCAAAAACCCATCGGACCAAATGTGTCTTTAAATTTTACTGAAAGGAAATCCTTATCCATGTGGTGAAATCGCTTTTTTTTCCAGAACCATTTTTATGATATAGGTTCAATTAAGTATCCTTTTGTTCATGTCTAGTTCTAAAGATATTTTAACTTAAATAGAAAATCAAAATAGAATAAATACATAAACAAATGATTAGCAAACAATCTGTTTAGAGTATTTTACATGTACTTACATAACTCAGAAAACATTTGAGCTCCCTCTTCGTAAATGTTGAACACTCGTCACATTAACGTATAATCAAAACAAAAAGAGATTCTTTTATTTGCGAGAAAAACTTTTGTCTGTACAAGTCTGTACTACAATCGTTAATTAAATGGGGTTTTTTTGCGGGTTTTCCTACTCCATTATTACCCTTGTCACATTTCAATGAATTAATTTAGGGGTTTAATTTAAATTGTCTCGTGATCTAACCTATTAATCTATGGTATGTTAGGATTGCTGTTCAGATTTTCGTTGAAACGTGACTCATTTAAACTATGTTTGGTTTTTTTCTATCAGTTTACTCGAGCCCCCATCCTATGATTCATTGGATCAAGCATTTCGCCAAACCATTGTGTTGTTCGGAAATTATTGAGACAACACAAATATCTCTCTTTCTGTTTCTAAGCGGCGAATTTTAATGACAATTGGCATGAACGTTGAAGAAACATTATCAAAAAATAAGCGAAGTAGTACTTCAAAATAATTCATAGATTATATATGACAGTACATAAACAAGTCTGTGGTCGGGGTACCCGGCGGAGGCACATACTCGGAGTTAAGATAAAAGTTAAACATTTTCATTTCAAATGATATTAGACCTACAATTCTTGATCAAAGAAATTAAATTATGTTTGTTCATTTTGCTATTTATTGTGACTAACTGTTGTGTAGGTTTTACTAGTGTTGAAATACGAAGAGAGTACTTAGATATTTACCAAGCAATTGAAATGCGACTAAGAGGGTTTATTGAATTTTGACGTCAAGGCGGCGCAACAAATACATGAATACATAAAATAGGTGTGAACCTCGGAAGAAAACTTTTTTTTGGCCAAAAAATTGCTTAATTAAAAACGATTTGATGGGAAGGATTCAAAATCTTTAGCTAATCCTTTTTTTCTTCTAATTATTTGATTAGAATCAAAATAATGGGGCTAAATAACAAGTATTTTTTCACACAAACTGATTTGAAGAGTTCTAAGATATATACAGAATAATTGTAAGAGAACCTTAGTTGACTTACTTGATTTTGTTCGCACAAAAATAAAGAATGGAAAATAATTGTAACTGTTGCCATTTCAAGAGGAAAAAATGAAGAATTGTTCATTATTTCTGTTCGTTTGTATGGTGTTTATAACATAATACGAAGGAACACGTTAATATGACACTGCGATGTGTTTGTTGTTGCGCCGGGTCATTGGATGTAGGCAAGTTTGTGAGTTTACCAGGACTGAACAAATGATTTCATCAAATACAAAATGTTTACGCTAATAAAAGACATTCTGCTTTATTTCTTGGTGAAATTTCAATGATTTATCTTTTTTCACAAGGAACTAATAGTAAATATCTCAATAATTTCCGAACAACCCTCGTAAATATCGTGAATATATAGTATACATGGTCATGATCATGTCAGTCTCAAAGTCTCAGACGATTTGGCTGTTTCCTTTAGCTAACATACTTATACGTTAACAGTATTTAAGTGAATTTTACTTACTTTTCATAATCAATTTATTGATTAATTAAAAGAGAGATGTTTATATAAACAATAAATTGCTTTTTTTAAGATTCATGCGGATTATGAAGGTAGCGATCATTGCAGAAAAAAAATTACACTTTAAATTATTCTACACTTATATATATACAAGTATCTATCTATCTATCTATCTATCTACTGCCACCCGGCACGACGTGTGCCGATGGATGAGGACCTGACACCTGAATCGGTGTTTCGGGTACATTAAGGAGATATCCCAGGGTCTGCCCCTCATCAGCGGTCCAACCCAGGTTTCTGTTTTTAATTTTACATACCGATCGGTTTCAGAACTGAGGACAATGTTTAATGTATTATCAAGTAATACATGTTCATAAAAAGCTATGTGAGTCAAAAGCTGTATGCTTTTAACTACTTCAAGACAATGTTTTGTCAAAGAGACATACTATTCTCTAAAGTGCGAGCTAGTAGAGTATGTGATCGTCTTGTTTTGTATCACGAGTTGACCTGAGCAGCCTTTTTAAAGAACTGCCAGAAGAGGCGGGGCGATACGTCACATCAGCGCGGGAGAGTAAGCGCTTTTTGATTATTTGCTCGGTATGACGCTCTCTAACTTAAATGCCTAACGCCTTGATTGATTTAACTCTAAGATGAGTTTAAGAGCTTGTTTAGATTTTTGTGTCGCTTATATCCAATGATAGGAGGTGTCTACTGCGATAAGGTACGTAAAAATTCCTTTGGGTTTATAAAGGTTTCGAAGTCTTAGATTCCTATCTCGTTTAATCTCTGGCCTTTGATTACTTTTGTGTCCAAGAACACAGCTTCATTCATTACCTTTTGACTCAAATGCTAAAGATTTCAACAGACAGGAAACCCACCGAAACTTTTATGTACCTTCATCGCAGCAGTGCGCACCCAAATACTACACTCAAAGGAATTATTAAGGGTGATATCTCTCAGGAGAAACACCTCTGATTCACAAAAAGCAAAACAATTAATATTACATTTTTTAAAAAAATCTACTCAGAGGGATATTGACAGCATTGACAAAATCAATCAACAGACACGATCTGTTAAAAAAAGATAACCATTGCTCCTTAATATTCCTGACACCTCCTATCATTGAACATAAGCAACACAGAATTCTAAATGAGCTCAAACTCATCTTAGAATCAAATCAATTAGCACGCTAGACATTTAAAATGAGGGAGCCATATATGAAACACCATAATTTTATTTTCCTACACCAAGAGCGTTAACTCTTCCTCGAGCTCGTTGATGTGACGTTTCGCCTCGCCTGCTCATGGCAGTTCTATAAAAATGCTGCTTATGTCAACTCGTGATACAAACCAAGACGAGCAAGTTCTCTATTAGCTTGCATATTATAGAATATTATTCCTCTAAGACAAAATCTATTGTCTTATTCATTGTCTTGAATTCATTAAATGCATACAGCTTTAAACTCATAAAAGTCGTGATACAAACCACGACGAACTATTACTCTACTAGCTTGCACATTAGGGAATATATTTTTTCTCTTATACAAAATATATTGTCTTACTCATTGTCTTGAATTCGTAAAAAGCTTAATTACAGCTTTGGACTCACAAAACCTTTTATGAACATCTTGTATAACCTGATAATACATAAAACATTATACTAAGTTCGTATATCGATCGGTTTGGATTGAAGTTCATTTTAATATAATCACCAGGGTTGGACCACGGATGAGGGAATATCTTCAAATGTGCCCAAAAC
The DNA here is from genome assembly GCA_015776775.1 of Magallana hongkongensis. NCBI lineage: Eukaryota > Metazoa > Mollusca > Bivalvia > Ostreida > Ostreidae > Magallana > Magallana hongkongensis. Next base: position 20,205,975 of record CM027469.1, read on the forward strand.
ACCGATTCAGGTGTCAGGTCCTCATCCGTCGGCACACGTGGTGCCGGGTGGCAATTTTTTTCCACATACACAAAAGAGGAAAACGCAGTTGTTAAGCGATGCAATTTATCTTATTTTCTGATAATTTAGATCTCCCGAGTTGTTCTCTATGTAAATTGTCAAACTAAGAAGGCTTATGAGTAAAGGACAGAAATTCTAATTGAGAATCTGTGTAATCAAGTTAGCTGAGAATGGCTTTTATAGATTTGTAATGACGACCACATCCCTGTCTGAAATCTTTCAAAAACAACTATGAAACCAATTACTTTGGTAAAAAACTTAGAGATCTGGTCAACAAAATCAAGAATTCAGTTTTCCTTTCAGGTGTGTGGGAGTAAAGAGGATTTTTAATCATTATTTGCATGAACACCTCTACATCCATTTTAGCCCTGCCCTAGAGTCGAAACCCATACTCCAGTGGACATGATATTATAAATTTTAGTAGACGACTTTCTGGTAAACATAATTATGAAGTCAGTTTTTCATACAGACGTGTGAGAGAAGAATATTTTAAACATTATATGGATTAAGACTATGTCCTAAACCCCTGACCCTGGGCCATGTATTTCACAATTTAGGTAGAAAGGTTTGTGGACATCAAACCATGTATTCAGTTTTTTGCCTACATGTATGGGAGTAAAGAAGAAGATTTTTTAAGATTTGCGTACAATATGACCATATTGGTCCCACCCTAGAGCCTGAATCCCTGAGACAGGGGTCATGGATTTCACAATTGTAGTAGAGAACTTCATGGACATAATAACCAGGCATATAGTTTTTAACAAATATATATATGGGAGTAGAGAAGAAGATTTTCTAAGATTAAATACATTTTAACTATATGGCCATATTGGCCCCATCCTTGAGCCAGAACCCCTGACACAGGGGTTATGAATTTCACAATTTTGGTAGAAGGCTTCATAGACATTATAATCATGCATTTAGTTTATAACAAATATATATGGGAAGTAAGAAGAAGATTTTTTTAGATTAATACATTTTTATTATGTGGCCATATTGGCCCCACCCTAGAGCCTTAACCCTTGACCCAGGGGCCATGAATTTCACAATTTTAGTAAAGGGCTTCATGGACATCATAATCATGCAACCAGTTTTTTCCTCAAAGGTGTGGGAGTAGAGAAGAAGATTTTTGAAAATTTGGCACCACTTGTGGCACCCTTGGGTGGTAGAGCAATGAATTTCACAATTTAGATTCTTCTTACCATAGAGATACCTCACACCAAAAGGTAACAATAAGTCTTGTAGTTTTTAAGAAGTTAAAAATGTAAAATTGTTAACGGACGACGCACGACAGATAGCAAGTGCACTCAGGTGACCAAAACAATTATTGTTCAAAGTTTTGAATTTGTAAACAACGATATATCACATCGAATGTTTAAAAAACGATTTATAAATCCTAAATAAAATCTTTTTTTTAAGCGGTTGACGTGTGAGCATGTATATTTAGTAATTTAGTAAGGCGGGCATCCCTACACCCTATTAATTAAAGACGAATGAAGTCCGTTAGCAGATAGAGAAAACTAAACTCCACGGCATTTTAGTTCTTCCTGTTAGCTTTCCAAACTGCATGTCAAACTTCATTAATGATGCTGTTTATCAATAATAATACACATGCGGCGAATCAAACTATAGACAGCATTTATATATATTTAAGATCCATATCTGCTTATATAGTATAGCACAATTAGTGGACATGTTCATTTTATAAATTGCCTTGGCAATGATGCGCAAAAGTCAGTACAACGTTGTTCGAAGAAGACTGAGAGGGAAAGGGCCAGAAGTAAGAAAACAGATGTCTATACTATATTATTATTTTATGAAAAAGACATAACAACAATTATGATTTAGACCTAATCAAGTGATGCTGCTTTCAAAATAATTGAAATGGTACCGATATGTTTACACATTTAATACGATGGACACCTTGAATTCCATTTGTCAGCATGCACTATTAAAGAGTTTACAAAAGAGTCGCGCGATCAAAAACGATCTATACCAATTATATATATTTACATTCTGCTGTGTTTTCCCATTAAATTCTGTGATCTTTAAATGCCTCTAAATGCAACAAGTAGTCAAAGGTCAAATTGACGAGTTTTATTATGACGTCACAAACGTTGAACGCTGTAAACTGCAACGTCACAAGCGAAAATCAAAGTTCACGCTTGTGGCTGTTACTGTGGCTCTTCCATTAATATTAACTTACCCTTAGGATAAGATAGGAATTTTAAGGTATGAATCACATTTGCAGAAAAGGCCAGAAGTTAAAAAAATGTAAATATAAGCATTAAATCATGATTTTTTGAAGTATACACTCTCATAACTGCAGCGGTGTGTGCATACAAATTTTCATAACGCGCTAACGCGCGTTACTCAATTTGTATGTACACACCGCTGCAGTTATGAGAGTGTATACTTCAAAAAATTATGATTCAATGCTATAATATTAACTCTAGACCCAATCAAGTCCTATAAGCAAAAAATCAATGACCAAGATATTTTTATCCAATCTAAGATTTAATTACATGTATTAGCCTTATAAGGCTTTATACATTATTAGGACTATAATAACAAAACATATAACGATAGTAAATATATCTATTATGTTGCATATATTTGGCTTGAATGTAATTGTATTTCACAAAGAAATCATCATGAAAAAAATATTCTGTATCTCGAAAGCATATGTCTCTTTTATTCTGTTTTTCACATCTAATATTGTATCATGGTCAGGAATCAATTTTCTATATTATGTCACAAGTATGACACAGCTGCGACGGAAGACCTAGTTGTTGCTTGCAACGAGCCTTTCTCTAGTAGAGTAAACATTTTAAAGAATTTAAAAAAAAAGTAGCATCTATTTACGGAGCGGAACTGTTGACATATACTAATGATTTATACCATGACTTATATAAACATGATTTATAGTACGATGTAGGGCATGTTTGAAGAATTTTGCATTTACTGGTAAGGTCAACATTGCAGGTCTGAAAGTATTTATTTGTCATTCTATCAGTATACAGTTTGTTAATTTACATCGATTACTAAGACTACAGCGTAATTGATAAACATTGAACAACGTTTTTATCATGCAAATTGTCTCCAAGGAGGAGTGCAGGTACATTAATAAGACACAAGTTATTGAATTATTTCTACTTTATACTATTGTATGTACATAATTTATAAATTGCTGATGAAGGCTGTTTAGTATTTTCATTCGTTGATGTTTTGCAAATAGTTAAAAATACGCAAAACGCGGGGCAAGTCATTATTTATATGAATACTTATAAATTCAGGCGTTTTGCAAATAAACCTTAAAAAATGCCTGCACCAGAGTACTTGCTTACACCTTTGGTATATCAACACAATGACAATCAACGCGTGATGATGACCATAACGTATAATTGAATTTTAACTTATAAGTTATTATTGTGAAATTAATCAAAAACCCACTTTCATTTTCAATAAAAAAAGCCCGAAATAGCAGATATGAGAGGAAGGTGGGTGGGCACGCTTTTGCGGGTCCGTGTCAAGGACAGTTAGCATCAAAACATATACGTTAAGAGTGAATACATTTACTGCGAGTCTATTTAGAGAATAGTTGACGATTTTATTTTTGATACACATTCGCTTGAGAACTTGCGAGAACGTGGTAACCAAGAACGCAGATTAAGTAATAAACGAAAAGTAAAGGACGGGTTAATCATGCATCGCATCGGGGGCAGATACCTTGAATCCAGCTTCTATTAATAACTAAAATGGAACAATTCATGCCATTTTGATTTAAATTCAGAGAAAAATTCCAGAACGGGGTGCTCGGAAACGGGTGTACTAACTGACATCATGGCGGAACGTGTAGGGCAAGTTAACCATCGGTCAGATGATTACATGATACGTAAAGTGTAAATGCCCTTGGCTTGCGCGGGGTGTCATCTAGTCCATAATAATAAAAATTAAAATGCATTTGAATCAAATAGTAATATTGACGAATATTAATTTCACTTCTTGGAAATCATATACTCAATAACAATATTATTTTCAACCGGAATGCGAATTTTGTAATGCTTTGAAAGAGAACGTTTTATTGAAATCAATCCTATGTTCATTCAAATTGTCAGTGTATATTTGTATGTCAGAAATACACAGAATGGTTTCTGTGACGATCGTGTATTGTGGAACAATATAGAACCCTTTTATCAATTCATCTTTCAGTTATGAAACAATTTAAGAAATCCAAGTTACCATAAAGAAATTGGGATTTAAACGTGTGTACTTTGAGCTCTACAAGCACGTGCACTAATGTCTGGGCGACAGCAACCGACTCTGCTATCGATCGATTACATGATTCTCGGAATGCATCTATATATAAAAAGGGGCACAACTTTCAAACAAACAACTGAAATAAAATCGAGGATATTCATGTTTATGTAATGAAAATGTACATATCCATTAAAACATTTGAGTTTTATAATTTGAATGATCTTTAATGTATCAGTGCATAAAAATAACCATTTATATAACTGCTTAAATGTGCAAACCCCATGGAAGGGTGTTGATCCCGCTAAAATTGTTTCTGCAAAACTGACTTTATATTATAAAAAACAATATCAAATCGGATGAAATCTTACTTACAATTTAGCTTTAATAATGCATCAGAAATGTTTCTTTCTTTACAAGTTTTGACCCAAAAAATTGTCTATAATGATTGAAGCAAGAACTTTTTTTGGCATACCAAATGCAAGGTCTCGGTACATTTAATATCAAAAACTTTTGAAATACACTTTACACCTTAAAGCAAATTATTAAAAGATAGAAAACTAAATGGAAAATTCGTGAATTTTCGCAATTTTTCCACACCTATATTTAAACACATAATTATACCACTCCCTTTATTTGCATCATTTATTTAATAAATCTATTTCCAAAGCAGCCAAAGTTGGAGACTCTGTCAGTCATCTTTAAAGCTGAACCCATCGAACAAAATGGGTATTAAATTTGTACTAAAAGAGGAATAATTTTTTAGAGTAATAGGAAGGTCTTCCGTTCGGAACGGAAGACATAAATAAAGTAATATTCATTTTATTTATTTGAAACTATTGCTTAATTGTGTCTATCAGAATTAGTTAAAACATAACGTTAAGTAAATAGTTATATCAAAAGTCTTCGGATTTTTTATTGCCCCTCGCACAAGGCCTTATATACGGATTTTTATTTTGGTCAGTTGTGCGTTCATTTTCGTCATAATAAGATTTCGGAACACAACATTACTAAAGTGACATTTCGCTGGTCTGAATATTTATTCAGCTTGCTCAGAAGTGTAAACCATGTGTTGAAAACGATTTTAAATTTCATGAAACATTTTTTATGACATAAGATCAACCAAGTATTCCTTTCTTCATCCTTTCTAGTTCTAAAGATATTTTCTTCTTTAACTTAATTTAAGATAATAGAATTTTCCACTCGAATACACATGTCCTAATTAAGACTTGACTAAATACATCATTAAAACGAATAGCAAACAAACTGTTTAGAGTATATTACAGTAGAGTATATGTACTTACTTCATTCAGAAAAAAAACGATTCTCTTTTTGAAACTGAACAGACGTTGAACACTCTTTACATTAAAATTCAATTAATATAGAAAATGCCTTTAGGTTGCAAGAGAACACATTTTATCAAGACTGATATAAAACTTTAAATGTTTATATTAGGTTTTTCCTGAGCCCCCGTCATTAACCTATATCAAATAGCAATGAATTATAAAGGACGGGGGTTTAAATTTAAATTGTTTCGTAACCTAATCTTATAATGACATGGTGTGTTAGGATGGTTTTTTGATGACTGTTTAGATTTTCGACGAAACGTGACTTATTTAAAAAAAAAATTAACAATGTGCACATATCAGCCCGTATCCTATCGTTTATTGATTCACGCATCTTGACAAACAGTTTTTCAAGCAGCAGAGTTTCTGAAGAATGCAATAGATGGCAAGAAAGATCGGTTTTGATTTTATTAAAGAAAGTAGCAAAGCAAAATGTAAATATTTTGTCCAAAAAAAAATAAATTGCAGGTTCTGTCTTAAAATACAGTTCAATTATTGCTTATTTAATTTTTGCTTTTCTTTTAATGAAATCAACATATATCTGCTTCACTTTAAATTAAATCAAATTGAGTACTGGGTACTTAAAGATAAACAAGTCAAACTAGATTTAAAATCATATTTGTTCTTGACTTGTTAATCATTTTTTGCAGTTAAAGCGTTCATTTTGCTAACTTGACTGTGAATGTGTATTGTCATTCGACTCCGCTGAAGTTTGCAAATTTAAAAGCTGAGCTCTTTTTTCAAAGAATGCTTATTTGAATTAAGTGGGGGTTTTCCTCTCAATATTTTTGCACATATCAATTTACTCTTCCCCACATCCTACGGTTTCGTGGAAATGTGACTTATTTAAATTAAGTGGGGATTTTCCTTTTTAAAACATTTTGCATATATCACATTACTCTTCCCAACATCCTATGGTTGCCCAAAGAATGCTAGTGTGGACGACAAAGATAATGGGCTTACACTGAATATTTTCAGATTTTCTTTTAAATGTGACTTATTTGAATTAAGTGGGGGTTTCCTCTTAACATTTTGCACAAAGCAATTTACTCTTTTCCACATCCAATGGTTGTTCAATAATAGTGTAAATATCACGATATTATGTATACATATTCAAGTGTCTTGAATTGTTATGATTATAACACAGATCGATTTTGTTGATTGAATCAAACTCGTGCTTACAAGACCATCTCATTGTACTCTAAGAATGATACCTACTTTCTTAAAAAAATTAATGTTTCTTCCTATGTCTATCCAAGAAAATAAAAAATAAAAACGCATTAAATGACCAAATTCAGAGCGAAAGAGTCCAAAACAATTGGATCGGAAATAGGTACATCTATCTTAGTTTTATGAAATCTAAGATTTAGAAAAAATATGATACTTTTAGTGATGTTCGGAATTTTTTTGGAACATTTGAATTTGAACACTATTTGTTATCACCACATGGCACCCCAATGCCGACAAGACGATGATTCATTGTTCAATAATATATTAGGCCAAACATTTTGTGCTAATAATCGATCGTAATTCACATTTGAATCGGTGTATATTGATAGTCAGCTGTTCATGTTCGTGAAATCGACTGTTGTAGTTTATGCTAATAACATAACTGTCCACTTTGAATGCTATTTACAAGTATCACCTTATAAATTCTATATCATGGACGATATCATTGACGTTTTATAAACAAAGGTCAACCTAACAACGATTTGAATATATCTTAAAATAAAAGGCAATTAAAAATGTTTGAGCGAAAAATCAAGACAAAATATCTTAATGAAGAAGGTAATTTGTAAGAAACAATGAGGAAATCTTATTCTAAAGTATTTTATACGAAATTCAGTCGGGGAAAAGTTTAGAAAGTAAATGTTTCACTTGGATTTACACAGTCATTTCAAATCCCTTGCTTGTATTGATAAAAAAGGCGTGGGTAATGACAGGGTCGAAGATGAATAAGAGGTTATTGTAATGAAGTAGAAAATGATATATCATTAAATGAAATTAAAGATGCTATAAAAACTTTAAAACCAGGAAAGAGTCATGGACTGGATGGTATATTTAACGAATATTTCATTGAATTCAAGGATATTTTGGTGCCTTTTGTATACACAATTTTTAATCTGTTTACAACAGGTCAATTACCGCATATAGTCAGGGCTTCTCTTATTGTACCACTTTATATAGGTGGGACAACTTATCCTGCCAATAATAGAGGAATTAGTTTTATTAGTTGTAAGACAAATCTTTTTACTTCAATTTTGAATAAGAGATTTATGTCATGGGCTAAGAGAAATGACCATTTAGACCATTTCATAGTACTGTTGATGCCATTTTTGCAATACAAACACTTGTTAACAATTGCCTCTCGAATAAATGTAGATTCTTTTGCGGCTTTGACACTGTGGATAGGGTTAAATATGGAATAAAATTTCTATGTTTGGAATCAGAGGTACACCTCTGAAGATTTTGCGTTCACTTTATAACAATATTAAGTCTTGTGCTTTATGAGATGGTAAGTTCTCATTAGTTTGTAAATAATCTTAATGTTTAACAAGGGGAAATAATCTCCTCTCTCCTTTTTTCTCCTCTATGTCAATGATTGCAAAATTTAATTTTTAAGCAATGGAAATGCCCAAACTGAATCAAAAGAGCTCTCCCTATTTTTACTGATGTATACAGACGACATTGTTATTTTTCCAGTCTGCTCCTGACTTACAGTCAATGTTGAATACTTTAAAAATTTATACACAGATATGGTCATTAATGGTACATGTAAATGTGAACAAAACAAAAATATTGTTTTTTTCAGAAATGTGGGAATTTTACGAAGAGAACATGTGTAGTTTTATAAGTAAAAACAAATTGAGGTATTGAACAGTCTTTTGTTATCTCGGGCTTCTGTTGAAAAACAATGCCAAATTAATGTTGTTATAAGAGTCGAAATTTTACTACGCTTTTGTTCCTTTTTGACACTTTTTTGTCACTTATGTTATGCTTACAACGGTTATGAAGTCTGGACTGTCATTCTGCCTCAGATATAGAAAAAAATCATCTTACTTATTGTAAAAACATACTTAATGTTAAAATATGCACCTCTAATGCAGTTATTTATCCTGAAGTGGGCAGAATGCCTCTGCAATGTATCAGAAAAAATAGGTATTTTAAGATACTGGATGGAGTTTTCATCATCAAAAAAATGCATTTTGAATTCATGTAATGTTGATATGTATAATGAAACTTTATGTTAAAACTAGGCTGCAGATATTAGTAACATGTTTTCAAGTATTGGACTTATGGACGTATTGAAAAATAATTTTTGAAAAGCCAGAAATTATTTTAACAGTCGCCAAGCAACGTATTTTTGATAAATATAAACAGTCTCTACTAGCTGATATAAATGCCTCTTCCAAATGTTCAATCTATAAATATTTAGTTCATTATTGTTCTTTGCAGTCACATCTAACAAAAACAAATTCCTTTACAATATAAGAAACTTTATACAAATTAAGATTATCATCTCATTGTCTTACTGTCGAAACTGCTAGATATAACAATGTACCATTAGAAAAACGTTTATGTCCTTTATGTACTTTAGATAAAGAAGATAATTATCATTTTATATTGAAATGTCCCTATTACTGTAACTTAAGAGAAGAATTCCTAAAGAAGTTTTATTATATTAAACAACTGTCGTTAAAAACATTCAACTACTCTCAACACAACATGTAAAGGATTTGTACTATTTAGGTAAATATATCAAGATCTCAAGCTGTTGACTATAACACAATACAATACACTATTTAATCGTACGATTATCTCAACGTACAATAGATTAAGTGACCTGCATCAGGGTACTTTAAATATCATTCACAAGGTTAAATATTATAGTTGCAAAGTCCATCGATCAGATGACACGATCGGACAGAGATAACATTTCCACTTACCTGTATACTGGTTAAATTAATTATACTACATATAAAAGCTTAATACAGTGATTAGATATTCGTTCACCATTACTACACATGGAGGAAAACGTCAACTTAAAAGCAAAATATATAACAGCATTATGCTTCTGGGACTAAGCCTTATTCCTACGACAGTTTAAATAGTAAGTAATTTATCTTGTGAATTATTAGTTTAAGCAATGCGATTCTATAGATGTCAGATATTGTCGTTTGGAAGCTAGCCAGGTAATCATATATACAAATTATTATTCTACCTGTATATATATTCTATTTTCTGGACAATTAGAAAATGCGAAAGTCAATCATAGCATTTTGTCTAGCTCAACAGGTCAAAGAAACTAGTTATGTATCTATTTCTTCACTCAAACTTTTTATCTTAGTCTCTAAAATATTACCTTTTTCTAGAAATAAAACCCTCTCTTTTTAATTCAAGATTCAATCTATTACTCTCTATTCCTATATTTAAAAATGAAGAGTTGGTATGTATTCTGTATCTTGTTCCTCTTTCGTTTAACAGATTGCCTTTTATTGATACCAGATTCCTTATTTCATCATTTGTATGAGATGGAAAGCAACTGCTTTAGAGTACATCACTGTTCTGTGTGTTCCGGGGACACAAATTCCTTTTGTACATCGTGTCAATGTGATCTGTGTCACGAGTGTAAAGAAGACCATGTAAACCATCTCCTAACAATAGACCATAATGTTGTTATATACCATGAAAAATTAAACTTTCTCCCAAATCAAAACATTTCTAAGCCACATTCTGACAATGTTTATGGAGACAATTTGCAACTTTCTGCACACTCTGACGAGGCCTGTGAAAAGATATGGGTATGTTGCCAATCTTCTGACTGTTCCATTTGCAAGAAAAAGAAAACACACAGGCAGCTATGTGTTAAAACAGCATCGGACACAAAGCGTCAAGTATACAATGGAATCATTAATGTCATTAGAAGTGAGATCCTCTTTAGCAGATCTGTTCTTTTGACAGGAATCAAATCTGATATCGAAAAATGTCAAAGAAAAATTTCCTGCTTTCAATCAAAAATAACAGTTAAGGCCCAAATACTGAGGAATCTCATTGACTATGTGCGTAACGATTTCATGAACAATGTGTTTTGTTACTTTGATTTCAAACACCGGTGTTTGAAACAGTTGATGCACATAAATGAACATATATTAGGCATACAGAAATTTGAACATAGACATGAGAGGTCAGCAATCAATCCGGTAAAGTTCCTAACAAAAAAAGATCTTAAACAACACATTAATCAGCTATCGATGATTGAGTCAATCAACAAGAAGGACGTAACGAAACTACTGAATGAAATCAAAATCACAGAAAGAAGAGTGCGAGAAGTAAAAACTGAGAGTTTGCTGAAACAGATGCCTGGCCCTGAACTCCATCAATTTCTCACACTGCCAGGTGTAGATAGTTGTTATCATATCTCCCGAGTGACATCAGACCATGTATGGATCAGTGATGAAGGACAGAATCTTATATTGACAAACACAGACGGTGAAAATCTTCATCACATTGTTGATGTGTTTGGCGGTTATCTTTTTGGTAATAAAGTACACGCGGTAAACAAAGACGGTGAATTAATTTACATAGATAAAGATGGTACCCTTAAAAAACTGTCAAATGATCTAAAAACAACAACAACACTTATTAATTCAAACTTGAATTCGCGATGTGTGTATTGTTCCTTGATCACTGGGGACCTACTGGTTGGAGCGTATTACTTTGAAAGTAGAACAGGCCTTGTAATTCGTTATAACCACGCCGGACAACTTAAACAAATAATACAAAACGACACATATTTAAAGCCACACTCTGTAACAGAAAACAACAATGGAGATGTTATCGTTTCTCTGTGTGACTGTGGTTATAATTTGTCTTGGGATGGTATTGTAGTGGTGACAGATAATGAAGGGGATCATCGTTTCACATACCCAGGGAATGGATATGGAATCTTTCCACGAGGAATCTGTACTGACGCGTTGTCACACATCCTGGTGTGTGATGGATTAAAATCGACAGTACACATTTTAGATAAGGACGGTCAATTCCTGTCTTACCTATTTATAAGACCCTCTGGAATATTCTCACCACTAAGTCTGAGTTATGATGTCAAAACCCATCGTCTCTGGGTCGGATCAAAGAACAACAACACGGTGTGTGTCTACAGGTTTATAACACGCCAGACCTTGCTGACCGGTAAGTTGACTTTTTTAATCGATTGTAAAGAGCACATTATGTAAAGCGATTGATATTTATAGTCGTTAAAAGTGAGTAGTTGGTGAAATGTTGAAAAGAACTGCGCATTCTGCATTTGCTTTTCAATTTTGAACTTTTTCTTACGGGAACCCACGAAATAAAATATAAGGTTGAATATGAGAATCACTTAATAATATACCCATTGCTTTGCTTTAGAACAACTCTCCCTAAGCTATAGTTTCTTGATCGAAACGATAGTTATAGTCTTTTATGTAAAATATACCAAAATATACCAAAATATGTACATTTTGCCTCAACTGCAAAAGAGGTGCGCTGTGAAAACAATTTATTGGATATTTTATAATACCTTTATTAAAGCTTCACATTATTTAAAAGTAGAGCTCGAAACCTTGCCTGCTTAATGACGATTTAAGCACTCAAGATATGTTATTGAATTGCTCCAAATTATGCTAAATCCAATATGTATAATTAATTAATTTATAAAAATGATCATCTGAATCATAATTTTGCATTGCCTTTATCGCTTGCCATTTTGTGTTTCTAAAATTAAATTTTTTATTCAATTACTGAATTGTTACAAAGAAATAAAAGTAACACTACCACTTGTAAGCGACTTGAAAACATATTGAGATTCTAATCAAATAAATCAATTCATCATAAAAAAATGTATATTGACAAACATTAAATTATTATAATTTTTAAAAATAAGCATTACTGCATACACAAAACAAGAAAATGCAGTTGCTAAGCGATGCAGTTTATGTCATATTTTGATACTTTAGATCTCCCGAGTTGTTCTTTATGTAAATACATGTACAAAGGCTAATTAGTAAAGGATAGAAATTCTAATCGAGAAACTGTTTATCAAGTTAGCTGAAAATGCAATGTGTTATTTTTCAACATATATCCCATTAGGCTAAACAATGTTAAAACAATAATTTATTATATATGAAATCATAAATTATTTCGTTGACTTTGTCCCAAAATTAACGCATTCTGAAAAAAAAAATCAAAGTGCTTTGTACCAGTGCACAACATTTGTTATTTAGTTGTGAAATGAAAATGAGATTATGAAAACGAGTAGGAATTTTTTTGTTGCATCTCACAATAACACCAAAAAATATAGTCTCAGGTTTTTATAATGATAATAATATTCATACAGTTATGTTGAACAATCTGATAGTATGTGTATGTTTTACAATTTACAAATACAAAACGATTTATAGATTTGATAATGAAATTATGTCAGAAAGAAACCTTATACAAAAACTAAAATAAAATATAATATTTGTTTACAATATAATATTTTAAAATAAGCGAATAAGATTTAGATGTAATAATGATAATACTTTATTTACAAACTTAGGAAATTATTTTTGAAGGAATATATTGTTTTAAAAATATGATGTTCATGTTTCTTTAATATGACACTTGTATTCATAAAAGAGAGCGAAAAAAGATTGGATATTTCCTTTGTTTGGTAGAAATAACTTGAATTATTAATTTTATAGATCATCCACAGATTAATAATGCGAAAGACTTGCAAAGTGACATTCAACCCACTAAAAAAGAGAGACAAGAAGTGGAGGGGTGTCAGCTGAAACTGTCTTCTTATTCTAAAGAGCTTCATTCTTTCACGGTGACGGGTCTCCAGAATTGTGTCCACATTTCCTGTGTTACATCAGGTAGGGCCTGGGTAAGCAGTTATAACCACAATCTCATCTTGACAAACACAACAGGTGTCACATTACATCATGTGCAAGACCTTTGCTGTCCCTCGGATTTTCATGATTTATATCTTGATTTTTTTCATGCTGGTGTACACACTGTAAATAGTAAAGGTGAACTGATTTATATTAGTAAGGATTATAATATCAAAAAGCTGTCCAAGGATATGAAAACAACTACAACATTCATACAGGAAACAGAAAGTACATGGGACCCATACTGCGTCTGGTCTTCTGTTTCTACTGGGGATCTATTGGTTGGAATGTATTCCAAAGTGGCCCGTTACAACCAGAAAGGGAAACTGATACAGACAATACAACACGACAACACAGGACTTGAAATGTTTTTGGAGCCTCACTTTATAACAGAAAACAACAATGGGGACATTATTGTATCTGACTGCAGTATGTCAAGTGCTTCAGGGTCTGTAGTGGTGACAGATTGCGAAGGAAGACATCGTTTCTCTTACACAGGACATCCACCAGGATCAGGACTATGGCCTCATGGGATCTGCACTGACGACCTATCCAACATTCTAGTTTGTAATCGGGGAAATATACACATATTAGACAGTTCAGGCCAGTTTCTGTCACATCTAGAACTTAAAGAGTATTCATTTCCGTTCAGTCTGTGTTATGATGTCAACTCTCGCCGTCTTTGGATCGGATCAATTTTTTCCAAACAATTGTTAGTTTGCAGCCATTATGAACGACAAGAGGCTATAAAAGGTAGGTATTTAAGATTGTCGTTTTAAATAGCTGTATATTTGTTTAATACTTGTTCATAAAACAAACTGTTAGACGTGTTAACATGTACCGTATGTTTAGTTGTGAACTGGTATCATGATTGCATACGTTTCACCTTGTTTAACAACAGGCCTCTTGTTCAGGTTAATGTGAGTAATTCGATTGTGGGGTGTTAGATTTGACTGGATCCATCTTAAGACTATGTCAAGCTTTAATGAAAACCTATTTTAATACATATGCTGATATTAATTTGCTCATTTTAAATGGGTTCTTTCTATGCATGGATAAAAAAGACGTACGTGAAAAATTCATTAAAAAACACTGGTTACAATTTTTTTAAATCACAAACAAAAATGAAAAATTGAACGTACGTAGACTAAACGAAATGCGAAAAATTTAAAAGAAATAGTTATTGACCCATACAACAGGAGTAAGGCTCTCACGTTTTTACATGGACAATAAAAAAAAGCGTTCACATATTAAAGTAAATTATATCTTTCACCTACTCCATATTACTAATTTTGCACGAGTACTTAATTCTACGATTCAACGCTTTGAATCAAATTGCTAGAATGCAAAATCGCGAAAGCCAAATTTATACCATAGTCTCATTTAATTTCCACCTTTCCGAAAAAAATAAAAGCGATATTTTAACCCGCGTGGGATGTGTTTATTGCAATTGTACGCTTACAGGTATTCCTTTCTTTATGACAATACATTATGTGTACCAGAGGAAAAGCTTTCACATATTTACATGTACCAGAGTATAGACTTTCACGCACATGAACATATATGTGTACCAGAGTAAATAATATCACGTATTGACATGTACCGGAGTAATACCTTTCACGAACATATGTGTACCAAAGTAAATACATGTACTTTCACGTATTTATCTGTACCAAAATGAAGGCTTTCACTCATCACCTGTACCCGAATGAATACTTTCACGAATTGACGTGAACCAGAATAAAAGATTTCACCTAATAATATTACCACAGTCCAGGCTCTGACGTCTTTACGTGTACATGTGTAAAGTCGTTTATGTATTTACGAGTAACAAAGTAAAGACTTTCACGTATATATGAGTACACTGTACTAACTTCAAGTTGTCAAATCAACAGACACTGTGAACATTTTAACAAGTGACCAGTTAACTTTAGCTTTAGCTTTAGATAAATATCAGTGTGTTACCGAGAGTAGCCAGTAAATTCAAGCCATCATATAGCTTAAAGTCGAATTTGTGTCTGATTATAAAACAACTGTTAAGGCAGTATACTTATCGAATTACGTTAAAAGCAATCAGTTACAATTAGTCATTTTCTTTCGTTGTCACACGTTATCCAACAAAAGCAATGACTAACTAATTACACCGACAGTTGGGGACGGGTGCACCTTTACAAGAATATCAAGAATACAATTGTCATGCATTTATTTATTTATTGGATCTACTGTAGTATATGTTTCCTAAGTTAATGAAATGTTTCAATTATCACTTGATGTATGAATGTTAATAAAAAATACATTAATGCTCTGTTTTGTAGATGGTAATTCAATTTATTTAAAGAGTTTACTTGGATATATCTTTGGATTGAATAAATATGCTTCCTTAGTTAATGAAATGTTTCAATTACCACATGATGTCTGAATGCTTACAAAATTGCATTCTTGCTCTTTTTTCGTAGATGGTAAATCGAACAGCCAAAATGAGGAAGAAAGTTTTTCCCACTCACAACAAGCCTGAAAACTGAGTTGTATCTTATACTGAAAGTATGTTATTGGTTATATGTATGTAAACCTAGTACATTGTTTGTTGATTAAAACCCCTTGTGTAGTTCTTTGTTTTCGTCTAGTTTTTTCCGTCTTATAGTTGTTCTGTACACTTTCTCGGTCGATTTATAATTATTCGATATGTCGTAGAAATGTAGTTTTAGACACATTCTGTCAATGCGTGGAATGAACAAAATGCTTATGAAATACATGTAGGAAGAAAGAATCATAGAAGAATTAACTGATTTATGACTATCATTAATTAAACAACAAATAACAAAAATGCATAGCTCAGCGCTTTATTGTCGTTAGACTTCTACTTCTGGTGCATCGAATAACCACCCCCTATGAGCAGAAGTATACAATCAGTAAACTGTTAGAGGAACCAGTTTCTTTAGCTCAGATGGACTTAAACAGTGCTTTATGTTTATTTTAAACGTTCAAGAATTAATCATGTTTAATCATAAACTTATTGTGTTCATATATGGAGCTTATCAATGCAACTACGTATTTTGTTTTTTGTAAAAAAAACATTCTCTCTTTCTTTTTTACAGTTGTCGTTTATCTGACCTAATTGTTCACGACATGCTAAAAAAAAAAACAACGAAAAACGAACATAAAACAACCCCTCGTGTCCAAATCGTTACGTCACAATACAACGCTCGTGCGTACAAGACGAAGTATTTTGCTTGACGATAAATTTATATTTTGCACAAATTAACGTCACTTTCAAAATACGCATCTTGTTTCTGTTCATTGTAGTGACAACATTAAATTGTCTGGATTGAAATTAGTTTATGCCTCGCTATGAAGTATAATATAATTTGGGGCAGTTAATTCTTTATTATCGCTAAATGCATAGCTTGATTAAACCTATCATACCTTGTTTGTTGTCATTTTAGCTTTTTCGTTCCTTTTGAATTAATTACATATTTTGATAAAGCATCTTTGTACACATCAGGTAACATTTTCTTGAGATGAACAAGAGGTTAATGCTAAGATCAGTAAAAATCGTTCTCTAATGGGTTATATACTTGTATAAGTTGTTGAATTTTTTTTCTGTGTCCTGATAATGGAATGTTACACCTATTACAAGACACAATGATTGCTCAATCATAGGTTAAACGATTTCAGAAGCTGGGTACATTAAAATCAGTCACGTCTCTAGTACAAGTATTTTATATTTGAAGCTATACTTGTACAAAATAATAAAATAAACAACAACTTGAATTCGTTCGTGTGGTTTATTTGACATCGAGTATTCTATTTTCCTTTTTTACAGCTGTTTTTGTTGTAGATTAGATCCAGGGAAACCAATGCCAGCCGCCGGTCTCATTGTGGTCTCTTCTCACTAAAGTGGGGTGACTTCCGGTGGCCTCCCTCTTTCCCTGCTAACAACATTAGCTCATTTATTGCATCATATAGCATTTACAGGTCCTTATTATTACCTATGGAAAATGCTCTTTTTCAAACAAACAATAACTATTTGGGTATATAAATTTATAATTTACTAGACTTTGACCCGTGCGTGCACGGGTTGACATTGCATATCGAACATTTAGAAATAGGTACATCGATACACCTTATTATTGACATTTACATAACAAAGCTATAAGCCTACAATAATGCTATTAATTTCACTACATTTTCCTTAGTTTGAATAACCTAACTGTGTCTCGGGAAAAGCCCCTCCCTTACTTATACCCGTAAAGTAGCAGAAAATTGCAGAATCGCTCTGGAACGATTTTGGAGAAAGTTAATGAATGATGTTGCCTTGAAAATAACAGTCAAATACCTCACAACAAACCTTTTTGAGACTGCAAATACCTTTCAACTAAAAATTTTAATCCATAGAATGGAAGAACTCAACACCTTTTCACCAACGTAATCGTATATTCTTTGTAAAACTGGGTCTGTAGGACATTATTCATTTTTACGATAAAACATATTCTATCTTCACTCTCCTAACAAATATAATGTAACATTTTTGCATGTAATCAAATATTTTTTGTCATCACGAAGATGAAAGTAAGTGATTAGTTGAAATGTATATTTGTTATTTTATACTTTCTCTCATAAGAAATCATTAATTTATATGAACAAAATATATAGCGAAAGTCCAATGAAAATTTACCCGTATTTGTATTATCATTTCTGAGTTTATTCAGGCAGATGTGATATTGTGGAAACAAATATAAACTAAAGATCCCGTTAGTGTGAATGTATTGCGCAAGTCCAAGATTGTAAAATCCAAAAAATCCAGGTGATTTCCGGGATTTTTTGAGGAATTTTCGTTGATTATTAATTAGCGAAGCTTAACTGAGAAAAAATAAAAACAAATTGGTAATCTTCAAGTACCAAAGATGTTTAAAATATATAAAACAAAAGACAGTATGCTTCCGATTTCTCGGTATTAAAGACTAAAAATTCGAGTCTATTATTTTAATATAGTAGTATAGATATCTTTAAGGTAATAAAGTTAAAAGGTTCATAAACCGTTCATTCGAGCAATGAAGTTCATATACCAAACTTGTTATAAACTTCTATTAACAATTCAATACAAACATTATATAGTTAAAGACGTTTTAATTATATACATGTACTATTATTTACAATTTATGTTAAAATACAACTTGTCATGGTAGCTAAAAACGATATAATCTTAAAATGTGTGTTTTCACTTGGAAAATGAAAAGAAATGACGGTCATCAATGTTAAGACATGGCTCGTTTACCATGCATGACCGTCTTTCTTATTTAAGGTCAGACGAGAACTATCTTCCATTTTTTCTAAATTTTTTTTATCTCCACAATGTGAAGATTTCCACTTAGTAATATTATAATTATATTTTTATGTTACATGATTCTTTTTTTATTTAGATAAAAAGTGTTCAATTGAAAATTTATAGTGTGGCTTTATTTATAAGCATTCAATTGCATTTTGCATGCTATTTTAAGAAAAAATCGAAATATTCTAGCTCCGAAAAGAGCTTGGTAATGTACCCAGAATTTTTTGGGAATAAACATGCAGGTTTAAACGTTAATAAATAAGGAATAAAATAACAAGGACAATTATATAAAATTGAGGAAAGTCTCGTGTGTGCTTAAATGGGCCAAGATATACACAAACATAAAAATCAAAAAAGAAAAACCTTATTAAATTACTTGTTTACCAAGAAAATGGTAATTTGTAGAGTGAAAGAAAACAATATACCATGCAATCAAGAATCAAGCAGTATATGTTACCTCGTTCAATCCATTCAAGTTTCTTTCGTTAAGAAATGGTGTATTTCCAATTACTCCTTCTTTTCCCTGATTTACAAAATGTTTAATATTTGAAATTCATAAAAAGGCAATACTTGCACTCTGGAGAAAAACATATAGGAAAATCAACAAAACGAAACATATAGACTGATCTAAAAAGTAACATTTTTATTGAAAAATTAAAGGTTTCTTCGTTCATATCTCTTTTTGTCAGAGGTGGCGGGTGTGGGTTACAATCGAGTCAAATTTGTGATTTTCTTACCTCATTTAGTTGGTTGCTTTCCAATATAGAAGGTCTGTCGAAGTATCTTACACCTAAAATGTGTTTCATCTAGTAATTAATCAACAATACAGGAACTTGATAAGTAAACTGTAAGATGAGGTAAACAACTCTAAGTAATTTGGTGGTAATGCAGGTGAAAATACTGTAGACAAACTATTATTCGCGACAACTTTATTTCGCGATTTTTTAAAGATAAACTGGTTCACGGGGACTAATATTTTGCGATCATGTCTTTTTCAGACATGGCAAATATTGGTGTCCACGGTGAGAAATAGTAGAGACAAAGAGGCCCTACAGAACCTTGCGAAGAATTCTACCATGCACAGAGAAGTTGGTTTTACAGACTGCATGTGTTAGGTGACATGCCTTCTTATATATAAAGATTTATAGGTTAAGTCAATAGCAAATAAACAAGGAAAAAACCCAAATTTTCAAACGTTATGATTCGGTTAACTGGTTTCTAGCAAGTATATAAAACTGGCATGAAAAATGAATTGCAAACCCAACACAATCATAAAACATCTTACCCTGAGCAGGTTTCAAGTTCACCAACAAAGTGCCCAAGACAACAATCAGTTTGAGAGTGAGCGCCATCATAACGGTTTTAACTGAGGACAAGTGAATAGTCTCAGTCTTTTTATAATGAAATAACTGCTCTAAATCGTGTTACGTATTGAAAATCGTGTCTACTTGAGTTTCATACAATACTACCATCTTCCTTAAAAGCAGTCACGCGTTGAAGCCATGACAGTTTTTTAATTAAATTATATGGCGCAGATAAGTAACATCCGTATTTCAGATTCGGAAAGGAGTGGAGGTTGTAAGGCATGAACTGATTAATCTTTGTTAATCATAAAAGTTTAACATTTCAGTGAACAAAATTCAAATTTAATAATTTGTACCTAGTAAAGCTCTGTACTATGAAAAAAAAACTTATAACAACACAGCAACATTTACAAGGACATGTAGTTGCTTACCGGAATTATTTAGAGTATATTTTCATTCTTTTCTTTATTAGGTTTATATTTCATATGTCAAGTTTTTATTTGTAACTATAAAACTCGTTCATTAATTTTTTCTACTTCTTAACTATAGCTAAACTATACATGTACATGCACTTTATACATGTATAATATCAGATTTTTATAGTCTTCAAATAACAAAACTATTTCCCTCTTCATTTGATTTGTCCATAATATACAGTTTTGAAATAAAATACTTTCTCTGATTTGCAAGGAATCGAATCTTAATGTATTTTTTAAAAGTTTTCTAGATTTATTTTGTAATTAAGATAATCCCTTTTATCTTAGTCTTAACCTCACAAGCAAAATGTTTAAATGCATTTTGTGCCACATGAAACAAAAACTAACAAAAAACATAAGATTTAAATAAAAATTTGACATCTAAATATATCCACTTCTGTCAGTAACTTTTTTTGTTTTTGTTTTAAAAAATGTAAAAATAAACAAAACGATGGAAGCAAAACAACATTTTCTTTAATGTACGATACATGTAAATAAAGACACAACTCCCTGAATTGTACACAATAAACATTAACAGTAATTGCTAAAAAAAAACAGAGGTTCAGACACGTGGGCAACATTTTTAACTATAATTTACTAAGAGGACTCGAAGGTAGCCATTTTTTAGACTCCTTAAGAAGAGGAGCTCCATATAAAAATAGAGGAAATTTTAATAATAAAATATATGGAGTGTTTCAGTATTGTTTTTGAAAGTGGGGGGGGGCACCCTTATCCAACAATCTTGACAACCAAAAAAAGATTTGGGGTGGGGGGGAACAATTATACTTTCAACTTTTAACTAGAATTTCACTGCTTTTTTCATAATTCACATGGTCTTATAAAAATGGGGGGGGGGGGGTGCAACTACATGTTAATTCATTTTTTGTGTGTAAATTTAAGAA
The DNA here is from genome assembly GCA_015776775.1 of Magallana hongkongensis. Classification (NCBI taxonomy): domain Eukaryota; kingdom Metazoa; phylum Mollusca; class Bivalvia; order Ostreida; family Ostreidae; genus Magallana; species Magallana hongkongensis. Next base: position 20,227,565 of record CM027469.1, read on the forward strand.
AAATATTTGCTGCGCAAAAAAGTGAGTGGGGGGGGGGGGCAGGCCCCCCTGATGCTCCATGCCTGTGTTTCTTTAGTTAATACTAGTTTATTGCTAAAGGAACCATATCTTAAAATGTTAGGTAGGTCTGATGGTTTGTTTGTTGATCATCCAGCCTCCTTACTAGCTTGACAATATGAATAATATATACATATTAATACAATAATACATGTGTGTACAACTTCTAAATTTTTTTCTTCTGAAAAAAAAAATCAAATTTTAATAAAAAACCAACCTAACTCTTCAGTGTTCCTAATGACTCATGTTTGATTCTCCAAATAAGATTCAAGTACACAGAGAGTTCAATAGGAGAATGCATGTCTCATCTCTTACAATTTATATATGATACCATCATGATGATAAAAAACTCTATTAAATTATGAAGCGTGTAATATAGTTAAAATTTACTTTTCAACAAATCTCATTGTAAACTAGAATTAGCTCAATTCTAAAACTCATTAGAACATATGAAATGGTGTTTGGTAATAGGATGGGCTGAAAAAGCTTATCAACACTCATATTCACATCCATCAGATGAATGAGAAAATCCAACTGTAACAAGAAATCAAAAATGTAGTAAGATTCTTTAATACAAAATATGAACTACTTATTATTTACAACAGTATCTCTAGTAAAATTTACCACAATCTGTGTCCAACATTTATCTCCTACATTCTCTCTCTCTCTCTCTCTCTCTCTCTCTCTCTCTCTCTCTCTCTCTCTCTCTCAGCACCATCTGGCAAGGTCCTCTTCACAGAGTTGTTTGGCAATATTCACATCCTAAATAAATGTGTAAATTAATCATAGCATTAGATCTTTCCTCTTTTATCATAAACTTTATCTAACATTAAAGAATAATATTTAAGGAGGCTTAATAGTCATCAATTTTCAATGAGATATGCATGCCTAAAATTTCAAATATCATATTTTTGGCCATAACCTGTAATTCAGTTAGGAATAATTTCAAATACACTTATGTGTCAAAGGTATGTCAATTTCCTCTTTTAAGTATACATTTCACTAAAAGCCAACTGCTTTTAAAAATGGTTTTAAAGTAACCCCTTAGGTCAGTTTTGAAAAGATCTGGTTTGAAAAGATTGATAAGTTTAAAATTTCTCTAGAAGTTTTGGCATAATATTAAATATAATTTTAAATTAATTCTTGTTGTAACGCGGCATTTGATTGGATGGAAAAATTAGGTTAAATTTGTATAACCTGGTTTGAACATCACAAGACATATCACAATGCACCAACATGAAGAAGGTACTAATCCACTAGAAGTTACGTTTGAAATTTGAACAGATTAATATCATTTATAAAAGTAAAATGGACTCAATTTGTAAAGCAAATTACAGAAAAATAAATTACAAGGAATGAACTCAATATCTACCCAAGTTATACTCGTATAACCTGGGTTGGAGCTATTTATGTTTTTTTATAATCCGCTTCACAGATAATAAAGCGTAAATTGCCCCAACCAAGGTTATACTCGTAAAACTTTGGTAGACATTGAGTTCATTTCTTAAATATTTTCCAAACTTCTGTTCCTGGGATTTGATATATGCAATTTATTAAGGCTCTTAAAAACTACATGTATCTTGGTATTTTGCTTAAAATGTTCAATTTGACAAATCTTCAAAAAACTAATTCAATTAATGTATGTCAAAAAGTGCAAATGCTTAATTTAATATCAATCTCTTTTAAATCTGACGAAATTAATGCCAGACAACTTATTTAAAATAAGTCTTGTTTGACAATGGAATATATAGGGGAAAAACAGATATAGAAGTTACACTTGGTACTTGAGCTATCTTTAAAATTTTAAAATGTTAGGTTTAATGCAGATTTCATATTATTATTCATTTAATAAATGTGTATTACTAAAGTCATTCGTGATTCTTTTTTGTATTAAGTTTAGGCCAGTTTTACACGTGTTGTGTTTCTTCTCAACAAAATAATAGTTTATAGCTGCAGAAAAGAAATCATCTTTAAATATTAAGCAGGTCTGATAGATAATTCGTCAACACCCAGCCTCCTAAAGATATATCTAGAAAAATCAATCCTTCAGACCCCGCACAGAATTATGTGATATACACAACAAAATTTAAATATACTGTGTATTCTATTTAGCGTTTTTGGCGGAATGCGGCTTCTGCTAAATCAAGTACATCGATAAATGTCATGCATATATGTATAAGAATAGTCACATTCAAGAATATGCTCATTCAAATCCACGCCAACTTGTTCAAAAACTAATTTCTGCCAAATATCGTACACGCCAAATAAAATATGTTTACAGTAAACAAGCTACGTACCTTCTCTCCGTTTGTATCCACCAGCTCCACTAGGTGGATCTTCTCCCCCGTGGATAGCGTCTTGGTCTCCACAAGTTTGGCCATCAGGACTTTCCACATGGCGGAGTAGGTCATCTGTTCAAATCGGTCCACCACCGACTCCTCCCAGGAATCTCCATCTGTGGAAAAAGAAAGTAAATGTTGTGATGATAGGTTTGCTTGAGGGGAACTGGAATTTCAATGACTCCTTCCATGGTATAAGTTACAGTCTTAGAATAAAGAGCTGTGGTCATTGACAGAATGAGTGGTTATTGGTTTTGCTAAAACTTCAAATCCAAACAATATCTCTGAATTCAAATCAGATTTATTTCACTCTGCGAAGAAAGCTTTTATCTTGTATTAACTCTTTTACATCAATGAAACTAGTCTACAATATGTAGAATTTATCAAATTTAGTACATAGAATACAGATATCAAATACCATTGTAAATACATTCTTTGAATAGACAATTGAAGGTGAATGTGGTTGAACTTGAGAATTGTTGTCAATTCAATTGTCCAATATCATACATGGTATATTACATCAGAGCACTTTTAACATATGTCATAAATACATTTTTATCAATAGTTCTAATACTTTAACAGTTGCTCACATGCAGGGGTGTCTCTAAAAATCGAAGTAGAAGGAGGAAATGAAAAAGTAAAAGGGGGATCTGGGGGTTCTTGCTTATTGCTACATTATGTTTAAATGCAAAAATAGCCAGGTAATTAAGGCATCATAGGCGGGGGAATTCCCTGCCTCCCGGGTCTAAGAGACAACCCTGCTCACATGTCTTGTTTACCTTTTGGAGAAATATTGGCTAATTCACACTCTACTGCTTGAAAAGGGAGGCTTAAAAAATGGGATCTGGAAAAAAATGCAGATTTCATATTGGCCTAGATTAAAAGCTGTTAAATAACAATTATACTCGCTGGGGAATTTTTTATAACCATTTAAGAAATTATGTGAAAAGGCTGCTTATTGTCCCATGAACAACAAGATTACTACTCTTTCTTCTTTTTTGATAAAATTGATAATTGTAATTTATTTCTGAAAATGTTTTTAATATGTACCTTAATTAAATTTACTTCAAATCTATTAAAGCAAACATGTTAGGACCCAACAACTAATATAAAACTTCCCCAATAAACATACTGTAGTACTCGGACTTTGGCCTTGTCCAGGTAACAGCTGTCTCCGTAGTCAAGGTAAAACAGGTCAAGCTGATCAGGGTCGTCTCCTTGGAAACCACATACACGAGCCCTGTACCAGGATGCGTCCTGATCAAACGGCGCGGCCACCAAGTCTCCAAAGCTGACTGTATCTACCATGTCTTCCTACAGAGAGAGAGAAAGTATTAAATACTGTGGAATTCTTCAAATTCGTAGGAACCAATTTTCCTGGATTGTGGGGGTTTTTTTCAGTGACATAGCACTTTGACATATTATTTTATATGTTTTATAACCTGTAATACTGTGAAGAGTTGTCTCACCTATCATAGTGTGGCGTAGCCCTGTTCCATGATCTTTAACCTATCTCTTATATAGTATGGAGACAGTTCCATGACATATATAGTATTCTGACAATTTTCAGTGGCATAGTACAAATATTGTATCATATTCGCTAACCTGTTGTACTGTAGCATAGCATAGTTATATGTTTTCCCTGTCTTACCCTGGATTAGTACTCTCACATATTATTTTAAGTGTTCTCTCACCTGTATTTCTGTAGCATGATACTGCGATACACTCACCTATTTTTCTGTGGTATAGCCCTGTAACATACTCACCAATTTTATTTTGTCATAAGATAGTACTGTTATATGTTTTCCCTGTCTTCCCCTGGCGTAGTACTCTCACATATTATTTTAAGTGTTCTCTCACCTGTATTTCTGTAGCATGGTACTGCGATACACTCACCTTAGTATTTTTCTGTGGCATAGCCCGGTAACATACTCAGTGACACCAATTTTTGTCGTAGTACTGTTATATGTATTCTCACCTGTCTTTCTGTGGCGTAGTACTGTGACATACTTTTGACGACCTCGTCCAGCCTGAGAGACATGGAGGTCAGTATCTGGACAAAGAAGGTGTGGGGGTTAGCCACCGAGGAGACGTACACCTCCACAAACTCCCGCCCCGACGGCCAGGAACACACCTTGTCTGTGTGTAGTGAAGGCCCTGTAACAAAATATCGGTCAGTGTCTGAGGTTGTATAACAGAATTTTACCATAACTGTGCTTTATCCAAAATGTTAAAAATGTGCTATTATGTTTCAAAATAATTTACCGGTAATTTTTATGGTTGTTATTTAAATGTACATGTATTTTGATTGGCTAAACAAACTCTTCTATTAATATGAGTTAAATAACTTGCCAATGTGACAATACATTGTTTAAATTGCAAGACGTATTTAATCCACTTGATGTTCCTTTAAAATTTCATTCCAATTAACATCTTTTTTTTAAATAAAATTTTACAATAATGCATCTATTTTATGATGGTTTTAATATTTTATATGGTTGTAAAAATATCAAATAATAAGAAATGATTTTTGGATAATAAAGCAAAAACTGCTTAATTTTGTGGTAATCTAATAAAAAATAATCCATTCCTTAAGTAGTCTGAAAACAAAAATCATTGAAAATCTCCTTACAAATCTTTTAAACAAGATAACACATACAAAAACATAATCATATGTAATACTTTATTATTATCAAATATCAACTAATATGATAATTCATTAAATCAATCACCTGGCTCTGTTTTCTCCAATGGTGTCTCTTCTCTCTTGAAGTTTTTGTTATCTCCCGAAGGCTTGGTACGCTTGTCACGATTGGCCTCCATCACTGATTTCTTGGCTCTGAATACTTTCTCTTCCTGCAGCTTTTCCTCAATCAAAGTCTGGCAAAATAAATAATATATCAATGGTTTTTGACTGTTTATCTAGCATCTGTCATGGTGTGTCAAAATAAATAATATATCAATAGTTTTTGACTGTTTATCTAGCATCTGTCATGGTGTCATTTTGTGTAACATATGTTTTAGAGTTTTTATTAATTATCTTTTAGATTATAAATTTATACATTTAGAAATTTATTCAAGGCAGTCAGACACTTTTGGCCGCTACCTCATGTTGGTTTTGTCTTCATACTGACTATCTAGTTGACTGTCCACCAGTCTGTCAGTAGACTAAGCAATATCGAGCTTAATTTCATTCTGACTCATTTGGCATTTCAAGAAATAATTATTTTCTTATCCTGTTCAATTTGACTTTATTTTATTTGATTATTGTTGATATTTCATAGTTAATTTAAATCACTTAATAAATTGTAAAACCTGCCTTCGAGTTATAGCTCTATGCATATTCGACTTAGAGGTCAATTTAAGCCTAATAACTATAGGCTGACCCCCTGTCTCTTGGGTTAGGCCTTTATGAGTTAGTTCCCCTTATCCTATGGTGCCCTTCCCCCTCGGTGACAGATGACTTGTAAACCAAAACCTTCAATTTAATTAAAAAAATTTTAGCAAGTGATTTTCTTCAAATTTTTCTCTGACATAGACAATTCACAATCATGTATTTTAACAGCAGAAAAAACAGTACACTGGTAGATTAATTAATATGTAAAGCCAAAACAATATCCAATTGGATTCAGGTACTGCAGCATTACAGGTACTGCAGCATTACAGGTACTGAAGCTTACAGGTACTGCAACATTACAGTTACTGTAGCATTACAGGGACTGTATCATTACAGGGTCTCTATCATTACAGGGTCTATAGCATTACAGGGACAGAAGCATTACAGGTACTGTAGCATTACAGGGACAGAAGCATTACATGGACTGTAGCATTACAGGGACAGAAGCATTACAGGTACTGTAGCATTATAGGGACAGAAGCATTACAGGGACTGTAGCATTACAGGGACTGTAGCATTACAGGGACTGCAGCATTATGGAGACTATAGCAATACAGGGACTACAACATTACAGGGACTGCAGCATTCAAGATACTGCATCATTACAGGTACTGCACCATTACAGGTTCTGCAGCATTGCAGGGACTACAATATTACAGGTACTGCAGCATTACAGGTACTGCATCATTACAGGGTCTGCATCATTACAGGGACTGCAGCATTACAGGTACTGCATCATTACAGGTACTGCATCATTACAGGGTACTGCATCATTACAGGTACTGCATCATTACAGGTACTGCAGTATTACAGGGACTGCAGCATTGCAGCATTACAGGTACTGCAGCATTAGGTGAAATGCCTACTCACTAATCAATTTTATTGCAATATTTAAAAGGGGTGTAAACATAACTAATACTACCTTTCTGCTTCGTTAAATTAGAACTAATATGATGTTGTGCGTAAGAAACAATGCATTTAATTTGATGGTCTTCCATGGTTCGAATTAATCTAAAAATAAGCCTAAGCTCATATGTCAAACATGGTAAATCTAAATTTCAATCAATTAAACAACATATCAATCCAATACATTGATCATTTAGGTCCTCATAATTACCTTGGCTAGGTCTATCTGTTCTCTAGTCCCTGTTATCTGGATCTCTCTGTCGATGTCCCGGTATTCATCTTTCGTCCGGTCGATGAAGACCCTGGCGTTAGATGACCTTGAAATGCCCCTTATTGTGTCTCCATTTCTTCCTGTAAACACAAAAGCAAATGCCATAAATGCCTCACAACCCTTACACCAATGATTCTCTTCATTCTGCTGAGTGCACTCCCCAGTATAAACATCCAAAGCTTACTTCCTTAAAACAACTACCGTAGATTCCTAATTAAACGCGAGGAATTCATATCAGCGTAAAATCACGAGAAACACATCTTGCAGATTTTAAAATCTCACTATTATTTTCTGAGAGTTGGGAACAAAAATTTTTTTAAATTTTGATGAAAGTTTTACCTTCGCAATTTAATATCCTTGCAATTTTATATAAAAAGACAGTATTGGGTATTAAAGTACTTGCATAAAATAAGAAATTTACAGTATCTTACAACTGTTTTCAATGAAGTTAATGCCCCAAAATGAACACACGTACCAATAATTCTACCGAGCGCACTCGACGGGACAAACATCACCTCGGTGAGAACCACGGGCATGTTGGCCACCAACTCGCGGATGATGAGCTCGGCCCGCTGAGCGGACTCGGCCGAGCCTCTGATGATGATGGTCCGCTGGCTGTCCTTGTCCGACTTGTTGTCGTCCTTGAAGTTAATGCGTGTTCCTGTCGTCTTCTGTATCTACAGGGAATCAATCAAATCGTTGACTTTTAGGAATAATACTGTTCATTATATGATTGATTATTTCTTAGCTCTGTGATTGGCTCTTATTTTTAAACTAGAACTGTCCTAATGGGACTAATACCCCCACAAGGCTAATTTCAAATGGGACAAATAATTGAATTGAATAATAAAGGTTTGGAACACATACAAATAAATAAAATTCTAGAATTATTAAAAAAAAAAAAATTAGTTAACAAAGAAAAATTAAAATCAAAATTGTCAGAATTTCACTGTAAATACATATCTATAACAGTAATATCTTTCTAATAAGAGTCTTGACAGATGCAATTAGTTGTTTCAAATTTTCCTCACTTTCTTCTACGGCACAATGGAACTCCATATCAGAAAATTGATCCCATAGGACTTTGATTTTCTTTGATGAGCTTTTTTAATTTAATAAACTCCCGAAACATTACCATAATTACGGTACCATACTATGTAAAAATATGTAAAAAAGAAAATTTAATATTACAAACAATTTTAAAATTGCCAAAACACTACAATCATATCAGTAATTTTGAATTTCATTTAAATTAATGCCCAATAGGGTCACTTCATCAATTTACTTGACAAATAAATTTAAACAACCTCTTAAAATAGTTTAACTTCTTTATTAATAATGATATTATTTATTTCCTTATAATGATAGAACTTTTGGTTTACATGAAACAGTTTTAAAATAGCCCCAAAACCATCACCCATTTTAAAGATTATCAATTTCCCCTAAACACATGCTCCATCTGAACCATGGCTCAGATAATGGCTCCCTTGGGATAAATGAATTCAGCCACACTTGTCTTTGATGTTCTTATTAGCTCCTAAGAATTTATCATTGACAAACAAAAACTTTGCATTGTCAGTTGATAGAATACTTATAAAAATAATTTTTTTTATTAATTAAGACATAAAGACAAAAAACCTCCATCTGGATGTATTTATATTTTTGAGTGTTTTAATACTATTAATTAATTAATAAAATCTGTAAGGATTACCTCCCTTACTTTTCAACATTAGTGTACAATATATAGAATAAGGAAAATGAAATCTGTCATAAAATCATTAAATCTTGTCTGATCTTAAAAAAAATTGCAGGTGCACATCTTCAGATGGTGTTCAACATATGTACAAATTTTCAAACTGTTCCAAGCAGTAATAAAAAATTCTATAGGGGGGACAAAGTTGCGTCTACAGACAGACGGACAGGGTGAAACCAATATACCCCCCTAAACTTCGTTTGCGGGGGTATAAAAAAAGAACATTATATTCACCTGGACGTGACCTAGGAGGTCAATATAACATTTGGCTTTCTCTACATTGGACTAAAAATAGATCGACTAATGAATCATTGTGTTTCGCAATTAATTCAGCTACGGCTTCCAACTAAAATCTTTGCTTAATAACAGTCAATTTAATACGACTGTATTAATTCGTCGCTGAATCATATAATGAAATAATTATTGCCGATTTTTCAATGAATACAATGATTTAGATACCCTTGAAGTAAAAAAAAAACCTCGCGTCCGGCGGGTGAATATTGTACTTCTTGGGTAGTTTAATCATCCTATTGACCTCAAAAACACCAATACATGTAATTATATTATAAAACTTCAGACAAACTAACTAAATGAAACCAATCAATTTGTTCAGTATTAGTAACCATACTTTATATATACATGTATAGGCATGCATGTAAATTACGAGTATTTAAAGTAATTGTATTACAGTATATAATGTGAGAAGTTATACAACTGTATCAACTGAACATCATACTGCATGGAATCGGTGAAATCGTTGAATGTTAGAAATCATACATGTACTACACAATACAATAGTTACTGGACTTTAATCAGGAGTGAAAGGACACTAATATGTAACTTTGTTTCAGTGACCAGAATTTATTGCCTCAAAAATCATGACTGCCAAAATAATTGAAAATATATCTAAAACATTCTGTTCAAATACATAAATTTACTTCCTCACTAACATGATTGAAAGCACTGTTATAAGCAGGTTCAGAGTACTGAATTAGAGTAATAGTTGAAACTTGATAGTTATATAATCACATCTCCTTACTTCTCTGCTCTTGGTCTAATGACCTTTTGACCCTTTTGATGTTGTCCTACTGACCCTTTTGAAGTTGACCTCCTGACCCCTTTAAAATTTGACCTCTAACCTACTGACCCCTTTGATGTAGACCCCTGACCTACTAACCTCCTTGATGTTGGCCCCCTGTCGCCCTATGATGCTCCCCACGGCTTTCGGCGGTACATCGAGTTCAATCACGGTCTGTTTTGACGTGGCACTCTGTCTCTTGTCCTCATCCTCATCATCGTCATCTATATAAAATACAGAAGTATTATATACCCATTTACTGGCTGTGGGGACGATAGCAAGTTTATTGTTTCATGAGACAGCTACTATTTCATGAGACGCAGCCGAGCCTAGCTGAGCGTCTGTTGACAATGGTTTTCTTGGGGGTGTCAATTTCAACTGTTACCCTCCTAAAGAGGCACTATTATATAAATAGTGCCTGTTTGGGAGGGTAACAGTTGAAATTGACACCCCGAGAAAACCATTGTCAACCGACGCGAAGCGGAGGTTGACAATGGTTTTCGAGGGGTGTCAATTTCAACTGTTATCCTCCCAAACAGGCACTATTTATTTTGTTATACTGAATGTCTTTTTAAAAATTTTTAAGAAAATGTTACTGCTTTTATATAGGAATAACGTGAATTCTACAGCGAACCGTACGCGCATAATTTTCGCGCATGTAACATTTTTTAATATTACCCGTTGCCAAGTGCGTTGCTAACGCTGAGGGTAATAGTAAATATTATTAACTGCGTCTTAACCAATCAGATTTCAGTATTTAACATGAAAGTATAACAATGATTTTTACTAAATGTCTTAATTTTAAAGAAAATTTTACTTCTGACATAAATGTTACGGTGAATCGTAAGGGAAAATTTTACGCGCAGGTAACTATTTGTTGTCTTACCCGTTGCCAAGTGTACTGCTAATGTTTAAGGTAATAAAGTGGATTATAAACGCATTATATTTCAGTATTAATCATGAGATTATAATAAAGTTAAATGTAAACCGTGACAGTGAGTCAACATACCCTCAGAACTCGTCAGTAGCCTGTACAACACGAACACAGTACTAGTCAGTCCAAGGGCCCCCGCCACCAGCAAAACTCGTGTCAGGTTCTTCATGACAGCAACTTAGGGGTCATCTCCTATACATAGCAACAGATATAAACTTGAGTCTTTTATCATCATCACTGCACCCTAATAAATATTTTATTTTTACCTTTTCCTGAACGACTGATAAAAAATGCCACATTAAATACACATTTGTTAATTTTAGGCTAGCAATTTACCCCCTACTTTTTTTCTTTTTTTTTTTGCACACTTTGGAACAAATATATTCTTACTTACCAACCCATCCTATGAAGAAAACAAATCAAACATCAAGTTAGGAGAGGGCAAAAAAACAATTTAATTTCATTCAAAACAAAGTTTACCACAGATTTGAAGATTTTTAAATCCCGCTCCCCGCAAACATGCTTTCTACTTTCACTTTTGGTTTTGTAAATCGAGCCCGATATAATTTATCTGGATAGAAGTGCGATAGAAGTCGGTTGTATGTATTTCTAGCTCTTGTAGATACATACCAAAACGTATGTCTGTTGCTTTATCGGGTATAGTCTTTCCATTCAAAACATTCCAATGTGTAGATCTGCGCGGGGTGTGGATCTAATTTTATTTCAATTTTATGTCCTACTGTACAATTTTCTTTTTAGCTCACCTGAGCTGAAAGCTCAAGTGAGCTATTCTGATCACTTTTTGTCTGTCGTCCGTCTGTCCGTCCGTCCGTCCGTCCGTCCGTCCGTCTGTCCGTCTGTCCGTCTGTCTGTCCGTCTGTAAACTTTTTACATTTTGAACTTCTTCTCTAAAACCGCTTATCCAATTTCAACCAAATTTGGCACAAAGCATCCTTATGGGAGGGCAAATATAAATTGCAGAAATAAAAGTCCGATCTGTATTCAAAGCGGAGAAAACCTTGAAACTGTAGAAAAAGGGGGGTGCATTTTTAAAAATCTTCTTCTCAAGAACTACTGATTCCAATTCAACGTAGTTTAGCATAAATTATCCTTATGGGAAGGAAAATATAAATTGCAAAAATTAAGGTCTAATTCTGTTTCAAATCTGAGTTATTACGAAAATAATAATAAAGGAAAGGCGTGTTTCAATCAGTTTAATAGCCTCGGATTCGGCATCCGGTAAAATGGGTAGACAAGACTTGGCCTGGGCAAAACAAAAGATAAGCAGTTATTAATCTGCCAATCTCATTAAAATTTCAGGATATTTGATGGACCAGTATATTTGTATTTGCTGTAAATATTGCTGCAAAATAATGCGTATTTGGAATTGACGATTGCCGATCTGCCCCGGCTTTTATTTTGCCACGGCCCGGTTTTGCTTACCCATTTTACCAAGACTCGTATTCCATACTTCTAAAACGAGGTTCTTTGTTTAAAGCAGCCATGACATTATACGAAAAAGGGTCGATCTGACTATGATGAATTTGCTTGTTGTGCAACAGTTCGAGTATGAAGGGAAATTTTTGAAACATGAAAAATATAATGGTGCCGATTTTGTGAAGTAAATTGAGGCTAAATATTTCAATGCGTTGACAGTTTTCACACATGACGTTGATGTTAGCTTGTTCTGATTTTCGTTTCGTTTTCATTATTTATGCTTTGTAACCTGGAAACTGTCGTCTGTATTTCGTGATTTTTACGTATCAAATCAAACAGAGACTTCGGTAAATCAAACAGTTACGTTAACTGTTTACCTGCGCAAATTAAGCAAAATCTGATGTAGGAGTACTGAAATACAATTCATTCTATCGGTAATTCGGCATTATTTTTTGCTTCATGGTAGATTAATGCAATAGGTTTTTGTTGAGATGCTCGGCATTTTCTCTAGTTTATTCAGTTTAAATAGAGTTTGATATCGCTTACGGAAATATGTAGGTATATACATGAATATATATGATTCATTTCGAAAAAAATAAATTGTGTTCTTTATTTGTTATACATGTAGTGCATGTTTCTTGTGTTTAATTGTTAACAATTTCTATTTACTAACCATTTTTGAGTGTTTGCTTCGAATTATAAGCAAGATACAGAGATTTGCTAACAATTCTATGTTTGTACACAGATCTTAAAAGCTAAAAATTAAATCAAAGTACTGATAGTACTGAAAAGCGCTAACCCAGCTTCTGTATGTATATAACAGATATATGTTTATAGCATTTCAGCTTCTGTATACGCACTATATTTCCTCATCATTGCATGACAGTCCCTGCAATGATGTATGTAAGCCCCGTACATTAATTTCACAATAATAGGTTTGGGCCACAATGGGAGATCGACGTTTTACATAGGAATATACACAGTTAATCTTTAAAAATCTTCTTCTCAGAAACTAATCAGCCAGGAAAGCTGACACTTGTGTGGATGCATCCTCAGGTAGTGTAAATTCAAAGTTGTAAAAATCATGACCCCCGGGGATAGGGTTGGGCCACAATGGGGGATCGAAGTTTAACATAGGAATATATACAGTAAATCTTTAAAAATCTTCTTCTCAGTAACTAATTCGAAGGCAAAGCTGGAACTTGTGTGGAAGCATCCTCAGGTAGTGAAGATTCAAAGTTGTGAAAATCATGACCCCTGGGGGTAGGTTGGGGCCACAATGGGGGATTGAAGTTAAACATATGATTATATACTGTAAATCTTTAAAAATCTTCTTCTCAGAAACTAATTAGCCAGGAAAGCTAAAACTTGTGTGGAAGCATCCTCAGTTAGTGTAGATTGAAATTTGTGAAAAGCATGACCCCTGGGGGTAGGTTTGGGCCACAATGGGAGGTCGATGTTTTACATAGGAATAAACAGAGTCATCTTTAAAAATCTTCTTCTCAGAAACTAATCAGCCAGGAAAGCTGGAACTTGTGTGAAAGCATCCTCAGGTAGTGTAGATTCAAAGTTCTGAAAATAATGATCCCCAGGGGTAGGGTGGGGCCACAATGGGGGGGGGGGTCAAAGTTTAACAAAGGAATTTATAGGGTAAATCTTTAAAAATCTTCTCATAAACTAATCAGCCAGATGATTCTTTATAATTGTTAAGACTTTGGCCCCAGGACAATTCTTTGGCCTCACGAGAAGGTTGAGAGTTTACTGTACGTTTATATCCCATATATAAACTATTGTTAGGGATCTTTTTGAGAACTGCAATACTCAACACATGATATGACTATAAAATCATCCCGTAAGAAAAGGGACTAATGATTATAAACATAAGAATATCCAGGGGAAAATGGATTTTATTTATACAGGATTTACATGAATTATTGTATATTGTCCAGATAGTTTGTATTATGACTCCATTGAGCTGATTTTATCATACCTATTGTTCCTCAGGTGAGCGATGTGGCCCATGGGCCTCTTGTTTAAAATAGTAACCCATGTGTACATTAATGTACAAGTTTTTAGTACATGAACGGATGAATCGGACATGTGCTTCGTTCTGATCACTCGCTTTTCCACCTCTACAAATGATCCATATTCCGCTATAATTCAACCGCTTATATTTGTTATAAATTAAATGAAATTAATTATAGATCCTAATATGATCGAACTTAATTATCGCTATTGCTGAATTTTAATTTAAATCAAATTAAATTAAGTGCATGGCTATATACATGGAAATACTCTGTAAATCAGATTCTTGCAACATGCATTTTTTTAAATGTAGTATACGTCTCCCAAGTGAGTCAGTCCTAGAGAACACGTCTGATATATATATCCACTGAGTTGTGTGTTCCGCGAGGGGATAGAACTCATCATGCACTCAACGAGTCGGATTAAATTCATACACAGGTACGCCATCACAAAACCATTAGAGATTTCTTGTTATCATTCACACGTTTTGATCATGTGAAATAATCCCTATTTCATATTTTTTTTTCTAACAAAACGCCTATAACATCATTCGTAAAAATCCATTCTGACATCGAAGTGTAATATAGGTATGAAAAAATACACGATAAGTGATATCCACCCCACATTGAGATAAACATGTGATGATATAAGTAATAAGGAATGTATCATTCTTAGAGTATTATGAGATGAGCACTACGGTCGGGAATGATCAACTTACATGTATCTATCATTAAGTCCTTTATTGGATTTAATCACCCTGGACTATATTTATTCATCTCATACATGATGATCCAATAATGATTCCATACTTCTTGATAAGGTTGCACCAAAGTTCCATGGCTGAGTTAAAAAAAGCGTTCCATGTCAAGTGACCGCAGCGGGGCTCAAACCAGCAACCTTTGGGCCTCACGCCTATGACCACAGGTCGAGGTATACTGTGTATTATCTGAATTTACGCATAATTTCTGTAAAGCAAATCTGTTCATCACCTGAAAAAGTTAAATCTACAATGTCACTATATCTAAGTGGCAATTTTTCTTTCTTCGACAAAGTGTGTATGTTTGTGGAAGGGGGGTAGCCTGCCAGAACTTTCATACTTTAATTTCAAGAGACACTCAGTGCATACACACCAACTGAAAGACATTTAAAGATCATACAAGGATTATGACGTAGAATACACATGTGCATAAATGCATAAATCCGTTTGATGTTAATAAATTCCGTTACCAAAAATGCACGATTACCTGGTTAAATGTCTTAAACAAACAGGGATCTAGAAGTCATTTAAATCTGGTCCCATACTGGAGTCTCGCGGGGTCTTCCTCCCAGTGTCAATATGCTTTGGTATTTAAATCAATAGATCGATACACCATTTCTTGGTTCCACGAATACCTGTACTTACCCACACCTATGTATACCAGAAACGTGAATTCTCGAAACTCGGGCTTGAAGTGACACAGGTTATAAATCTTGCTGGAAATCTTCCGAAAAAAGGGTAAATCTTTTATATTTATATTACCTGAAAATTTTACACTAAGTACATGTGTATAACTCTACTAACAAGTATTTGTCAAAAAGAATTAAGAACGAAGTTTAAATAGCAAGTTATTTTGTATTTCTTTAAAGAAAACTGACCCAGTTTAATTACATGACGTGTAGTGACGTGTAATATAGTTACCTTCCTGGTTTGGGAGGAGCGGATTTGGTCATGGCAATGTTTAGAATTTATACATGTATATATGAATTTCCCAAATACAAGAGCTCTGAATAAAGATATGGTAATATGTTCATTCTTTCCCCATAAAATATTTGAATTTTTCTTTACGAAATGATGTTTTTTTTATATATAATCAAGCATATCGTATATCGGGAAATTTTGGGAATAGCTTTTAAAGAAGACATTTACCCTTACAAGAGGCGAGCAGAAATGCTTATAAATGCTGACTGCTCGAAAGAAGTTTCATCACAGTTATTAAGCATTAAACTATGATGATGAAACTGTGATTCAAAAATAGGAGGATAAAATTAAATTTCCAATACATCATTCGTCAATGGGTGTGTCCCTATACTAGGCTCTTGAGTTTAGGTGGTGTGGGGGGGGGGGGGGGGGGGGGGGGGGGGGGGTATTCTTTATAACAGCAGAGCCTCTTCACTATAATACACGTATTCCTGACTAAGTGATGAGATAAGGGGAAATGCTGTAGACGACCCATGCAGCCTCCTTAATTAAACAAAAAACGTTAATTCTGGAGGAAAAACTATAGGCACGAAGCATCGTTTTTGAAAAAGGGGGGGGGGGGCAGGCTCATCCAAAAAATATTGACAAGCAAAAAAAAAAAAAAAAAAGGAAATTTAAACGTTTCTAAATTCTTCAAAATCCTAATCCCGGGGGGGGGGGGGGTGGGGGGGGGGGGGGGGGGGGGGACTGGCGTAGTATATAACTTCAATTTCACTCTTCATTCCCTTATTTTTATATCGATTTTTTACATTCTCCAAAAAAAAAGGGGGGGGGGGCACTCAATGATTTTTGTTGCTGTGAGAAAAAGTGTGGGGGGGGGGGGGCAGGCCCCCCTGCCCCCCCCCCCCCCCTGATGCTACGTGCCTGAACTAGTATATATATTCGTCTTGAAAATAGATAATTATAAGGTATCTGAAAAAAACAATTTTAAACTTACATATGTAATTCTTAAAGTGTGAATGCTTACCATATTTCGACGGAATAATATACAGAAATGTTTCATTAATCAATATTTGTACAGAAAATGTCTCAAGTAACTCCGAGAAATATAGCCTACATACATTAGTTAGGGGACAACATTTGAGATCGAGGAGATCGAGTCCCTTTTAAATATAAATTGATTTTTGTTTACAGAACCAAGGGACACACTGAGCTAAACAAATTCTAAACGAATTGAAAGGAAATGGCTAACCGAGTAGTTACTGAGAGAGAGAGAGAGAGAGAGAGAGAGAGAGAGAGAGAGAGAGAGAGAGAGAGAGAGAGAGAGAGAGAGAGAGAGAGAGAGAGAGAGAGAGAAATGTGTGGGGGCAGACCCGCACAACCCTCCTTCCCATATGAAGAATCGGTTATGAACAAAACGTTTACATTCAAACCAGGAAGAAAAAACCTATATAGGTGTGCCCGTTAATCAACTTAAGGTAGAACGTATGACATTTCAAGAGGATCCAGTATTCTATTTGTCTCGATCTTTGAAAAGGACAGACACTTTAATTGTTCGTCATCTTATTCTTTAGTTGATTTTCTAAAGACAATGAAATTGCTAATAATTGAAATGCATATTATAATTTAATATAAAATCACAAACACAATAAAAAATGTGTTTGGGGAGGGGTGCTTTTTTTACAGTACTTTGTATCATCAGATCTGTCAATCTGTTTTGTTTAAAGGTTCGAATGAATGGGTTTGTGTGTTTTTCTTTTTTGGGGGGGGTGGTGGTGGGGTGGTGAAATAGGGTGGGGGTGGAGATTCGTAGAGGGAGGGACCATGAGCACGTTGGTTTTTTAAGATATAAATTAAATTACTTACACATATAATCCACAATGTTCTATAACTATTTCTTGTCTTTATTTGAAATATACTAAAACAGATTTACATCTCTATTAAACGACTTCCAATCATTTTAAAGCTGTTTTTCAAACAGGCCAAACTTAAATTCCTCCCAGGGAGATAACTGTGCAATAAAATTAGAGTATGCTCTTTCAGGTCAAGATTTTATTGTTTACAAACAATTTCCGTCTATTTTATAGTGAGTTATTAAGAGGACTGTCCATTTAAAGGCTATATTTACCTCCGTTATATAAAGAACTCTGTATAGATATATAGATTAATGTTTAACTTTCATGGCTAAAAAAATTAAATATTGTTACTTTTTTTTCACCAAGTTATAGTTTATTGTCCAACACACCATATTTAAAATGTTAAGGCAGATATGACAATTAATTTGGAGAAATAAAGGAATGAATTCTGGATCACTTGTAAATAATATTTTAAAAATGTTGTTCACATGAATCATATGACGCCCCCCCCCCCCTCTCTCTCTGATGTACACATACATCTATATAAAATGCATATACATACGTACTTGATTTTATGTACTTATTAATATACGTCGATTCCAAACCAAAGTTTTGTGTAATATATATATATAATGAATTTTTACAATTTCCTTCTTTCAGGATAATGACGTCATAAGATGCCATGAGATCGGTCCACACTCTACTTGTGTGTTTTATTTTTTCTCTGGTCATCGAAAACGTGTGTAAGTATATGTAACCAAGAAAAACTATCGACTGGTGAATTGACTGATCTTAGAATATCGATTTATCACTGACTTCATATTTTCTGTAATTCATGCATAGGGAACCACACATGTAGGTCTATCAATCCACAACTATTGCTCAAAAGCAAAGCAAATACATGTAATTAAATTTAACGTTCTGTTGTTAAACTTGATAATGGAGATTCAAATTAATAAAAAATTTTTGGGTGAGATTTCTGTTCAATTGATACTGTCTTATAAAATGTCGATTGAAGAAACTTCAGAATATAAACGAGTAAATATATTCCCACAGACGGACAGACGCAGGTCAATGATGGGTCATCATCTAGCCAGGCGCAGCACAGGTATGACACTAATTCGTCATCCTCAGGTGCTTGAGGACAGGACACCCCCACCATCTCCGCTCTATATGTATTATATCTATCGATGTGTATAAATTATTTTCTCAAAATGCTCGTTTTAGGTTATTTTTCGGAATGAATGAATAAATTAATTTAGAAATTTGTCATGAGAAGATAATTTAACGAAAATGAGTAAATACCCTAGGATCTATACTTATTAAGAATTAAAGTGGGGGTGAGGGTGTGTACTGTCCTCAAGGACCTGCATGTGATGTCATCGTAACTCCTCGGGCCTTTCCGACAAGTGGACTTCTTGGTCGCTTTAATGTCATTCTACATTCATATACGTTCTTTGTCGTGGAAATGTATAATAGATGGGACATCCATCATTTATAGTGCTCTTGTTAAAGAGTGCTAATGCGCAGTATTCAATTTGTCTGTACAGCCTGGACGGTATCCCCAAAATAAGCATGTTGCTAGGGTTGTGTAAAATTTTTATATTTAGTGAAATTCTCCAAGTTCTATATCATTAGCCAGTGTACCATTTTGAGCGGTTAAAAAAATAAATTATCAATAAAAATTATCAATTATTTAAGTGATGTCAGCTATAGACGATATATTTTTCCGTTTCTATAGCCAATCTTTGTGTCTATTTTTAGCAATGAGATCACAGCCATCATCGTGACCGCGGTGATGTGCGGCCTCGGGTTGATTCTGTGCTGTACAGGGATCTGTATCTGTTGTTACGTCAAGTGCTGCACCGGAGGTGGGTGTTCTACCTTAATGTTAGGGGCGGATCAAGTTTAATTTAATAATTTAAAAATTTCAATGAAACATTACGATAGCATTGTTGTCCCGGGGTTAATTGGTGTTTTAATTAATATCTTTAAGTTGAGGACGAAGTCAGTGTGTATTTTTCTTTATTCACTCAAGACCAGCTTGTTCACTGGTTTTTGAGGTTCAAAATAAGCACTGTATATACAAATGTACACAAAAAACAGTCACGGATCACACGTACAATAGAAGTAATTAGAAGTACATGTAATAAAGAGAAAATATTGCGTTTACAATACAGTAAGTTGTTTAATGTTGCGTTTACAATACAGTAAGTTGTTTAAGTTTATTTTGGACTTTAGAAAATTTTCTTAATAAATCTTGACAATTTTTTAAAGTGTTCGTTATTTATTTGAATTGCTGTCCAGTAGGGGTGCTTGAAATCACGAGCGGACCCAGTATAAATTACATATACTATTATACATGTATACTATGGTCCTCGACCCCCGTGACCTCTATTTTTATGTCACAACATGGCGATTTTAACCCAGTATGAAACAGTTTATATCGCCAAAATTCCTGAGGTCCTGAGCTCGAATACTGCAGGCACTTCTATTTTGCAATTTTTTGTTAAAATTGTAAAATTTGGCTTTCCCCTTAACTTCTGTCATTTTTAGATCAAACACATGCGACAAAACCATATTTTCAAGTTTATCGCTTCAACTCGATGAAATCTAAATAAAACTCCGGGGTGCTCGAAGAAGATTCGAGATGTTTGTGTACATTTGTATATACACTGATTTTGAACCTCAAATACCAGTGAACTGGTCTTGAGTGAATAAAGAATTGAATTGAATTGAGATGTAAAGGTTACCTGTAAGTATTAACTAATGTTTTAAGAATAGTCAATCTCGTTTCAAATTGACGTTTTTCTGTTTTATTTTGCAGAGGGATGCATCATCTAGATCTCGTCATCGATCTCGTGCCATCGCCGCCATTTTGTTTCATACATCTTTTTTGTTTTCTTTAGTTGATTTAAATGTTACAAGTTTTACACAATAAAATGATCTGATCCATGTAGTTAGTCCCAGTTATTCCTACGTCGGAACAGTCTCTGTGCACATGTAGAACAATATTTACATTTTCCATTGTCGTTGTCTGCGAAAACACAGCGAATCGATTTTGTAATAATGTTATCGATGGCTATTTTTATATTTAGGCCTAATCCTTCAATTTTTGAAAGTTATATGAATAAAAGTAATAAGGAATCATTTTTCGAATACTTATGGGGTGGTCAAACATAGTCGGACTAGATCAGTTCTATCATTAAACCTGATTCGGGCTTCCTGTGCGGATCTAGACGGAAATCAGGGGTCCAGAATTCAAATTGCTTTAAATTACATTATAAAATTATCAAAAATATACCTCGGACCCTCCGCTGGCAAACTCAAATATAACCGTCTGACCCCCCCCCCCCCCCGGGGAAAATTTCTGGATCCGTGCATGGGTTTTATTGAATTTGATCAACTGACCGTATTTGATCACCTCATAAAACTCAAAGAATATTTCCTGATTCCTTAAAAAGAGAAAGGGCCTCAGTCTTCACAGACATGCAATGCAAGGATTCCAACATGCATGTACAGATATAATTCTGTCAATGAAATAGTCGTCCCCCTTTCGCCCTCGTTCTCAGCGACCATGACTGGGCGAATTCCAGTGTTTCAAATGATCTCTTTTTATAAAAATACAAAATTTAAAACTATTACGCTTAAAAAAAATTAAAAACACCAAATTGAAAGTTTTAATCAGAGAGCTTTATATCAAATATTTTTTCAAATAAGTACTAAAATGCATCAAAATCATTAATCTCAATAGAAGGCAAAAACAATTCAACAATCCTCAGTAATACTTCTAATCAATGAAACTAAGTACTATTAAATTGAACCAAGATATTTCTTGTTAAAAAAATAAATAAGGCCAAAATAAAATTATTGTTTCTTTAGAATTGCCTCCCGCTTCATTAAAATACACCCCCGTCCCCCTCGATAAATTTTCATGAGCAAAAAAAAATAAAGTTATTTTTAAATTCCAAACAAACATTTTTTAAAGAATGGCCTAATGTATATCAATAGAGAAGAACAGCTGTACATGTACCATCACTAACATTGTAAAGACTTGATGCAGTAAATGTATATAGAATAAATACAACAAGTCACATCATCTCGCAATATAAATACAACAAATGGCAAAGTGCAAAATAAAAGTCTATAAAAAATCAAATATAGTTTCAAGATCTGAACAACAATGGAGTATAATATAAGAGTATTAAGCATAGAAAGGACGGCTGCAGATACAGTCCAAAACAAAGAAACGATACAACGATATAAACAATACGATATCACATTACAGGACTCAGTCTTATCGGTAAACACAGCTGTTACAGTAATGTCAGTTCACTTGATGTGAACAAATGACAATTTGTTCACATGTTACAATTTGTTCACATGTTACAATTTGTTCACAAATGACATTTTGTTCACAATGACATTTTGTTCACAAATGACATTTTGTTCACAAATGACAATTTGTTCACATGTTACAATTTGTTCACATGTTACAATTTGTTCACAAATGACATTTTGTTCACAAATGACATTTTGTTCACATGTTACAATTTGTTCACATGTTACAATTTGTTCACAAATGACATTTTGTTCACAAATGACATTTTGTTCAAAAATGATAATTGTTCACATGATACAATTTGTTCACATATTACAATTTGTTCACAAATGACATTTTGTTCACAAATGACATTTTGTTCACAAATGACAATTTGTTCACCCCATTACACCAAGAATGATTGGCGTAACACAGATAACAAAGTTGGACAGTTAACAATACATAAATCCTAATACAGCATCACTGGTGTAAATAATGTAACAAGCAAGTACAAAGTATAAAGTATTTCTAAAGTATAAACCCTATTAGAAAGACCTTGTGACATCGAAAAAATATTGGAATATCATAATAATATGTAAAACTAAGTAAAATATCAAAATAAATTATGCTTCAAAAAATATAAATACAAATTTGTATAAAAAAAAATATTTCGCAGAAAAGAACAAAAAAAAAAGTCCATCAAAAATTTGATGTTGAGCAAATAGAATGTACCCAATATTGATAAGTACAGATAATATAAACATCAATATAAAACATTCAGTGATATGAATTCTAAATGCATACGTGTGTATATTTGTACACCTTGGTTAATCTATGTGTATAGTGACATCATGACAGTACACACACTGAACTACTCGCGTCTTTTTTCTGGGGATTTCTCGGCGATCCTGCTGGCCTCTTCACTTGGCCACCTGAGAATACAAACAAACGTTTTCATTCGTTAACTGTCATTGGAACAATAATACTGTAGTACTGTAACGGTTTTTCTACATTAATGAACTAAAGATATTCAGTGTTTAATATAAACTTTGTTATCAATATGACACTTGAATGTATAATAAGATAAAGAAAGAAAACTTTAGGTATGTTGTCATTAATTTGATATTACACTGTATCATTCTATAAATGCCAGTAATTAATAAATATATAAAATTGCAAGAGGACCCATCTTTGATTACTAAAGATTGCATTTTTTTGATAGATGAGTACTATAAGATTTTTTTTTCTTGGGATCTGATACAAAACAGTGGACTTTCAGGTACTAATGTATGGAATCTACATGAAATGATCACAAAATGATCTATATTACCCATCATACCTCTGTTCGTCGCCTGGTCTCCATTTTGCTGACCTCCACTTGTACTGGGCGACTTCTGATCTGATACGACTTTTGGCCCACCCTGTACGCCGCCTTTGACCGGGTCTTTCCCCGCCATCTTCCCGCCCAGCCTCTGTTCCACGCCCCCTCTTGTAGGAGCAGGACTTCCGACTCTGTTGACTGGTCCCCCTAACCTGGTTCCTACGTTATCTTTCTTACTCTCCACAGATACAGCCTCCTTGCTGCTCTTTACTTCTGCTGTGTTCTTTACTTCTGCTGTGTTCTTTACTTCTGCTGTGCTTCTAACAGCTTCCTTCTCTTTCCTGTTTTCTACAACAATGCCTACACTTGTTTCCTGCTCTGTAGGACTACCTTGCCCTGGGCTATCTTCTTGTTGCTCCTCCTCCATATTCCTTTCTTCCTCATTGTCCTCAGCCTCCTCCTCATCCTTTGCCTCTTCTTCTTCCTCCTCTAACTCCTCAGGCTCAGGTCGTTTCAGCAGCTTAAGAACCATAGGATGTCTCCTCATGTGCTCCTTCAGGAATTCGTCCTCGCGGTTCAAGGTCACTAGCCCAGCCCCGCGGGAGGTGGTGCCCCCTAGGGACAGCTTGGTGATGCGGTTCCCCTGGGAGTGGTTGTCACAAAGCCAGATGAGCTTACCACTTGGTAGATGACATCTGTTGAAGCATTATTTATGTTTATTACATTCATTCGCAAATTATTTCATCGTATATTCAAGTAACTTTGATAAATGTCCATTACCAATGCAAATATTCCCTTATAAAGGACAATCAATGTGCAGTATTCAATGCCTGTAGTAGCCAATAACTCCGTTAACACATGCAACTGAATAGAATTAACACACAAATTCTAGGTTTCAGTCATTGTTTTGTTTGTTTACCTGTGGAGACTCTGTAGCAGGTCCCGTTTACTGGCGTGGTCGGTCACAAAATGGTGGATCACTTCGTACGCCTTCCCAAAGTCTGTCTCCACAAACCCTGTCTGTAGGTGATACATCAACATGTAATCAGCACTGATCATTTAACATTTTACTAATGCTCAAGTTGTACCAATAACAGAAAAAAATCAGTATCTGAACGAAAAAGAAATGTTTTAAAATGATTTTTAAAACAAGAGGCCCATGGGGCCACATCGCTCACCTGAGCAACAATGGGCGTTCAAAAGATATTGTGCCATATGGTCCCTCGGTAGAATAACAAAAATAAATATTGTCAAGTATTCGAATTTTACACTTATTTTTGCATACACATAATCTTTGACATTGTACCTTCATAAAATACTATTTTTACCAGAATAAGAAAATATTTCGCAAGATATAAAACTAAACATTTGGTAGGGGTATACTGGTAAGTTGTTAACTTCCTATTCCCTATATTTTTGTTCTACCCCCCCCCCCCCACACACACACACACACACTTTGTAAAGCGATCAAAATATATGAGAGCATATAGGTACATTTTTTTCATCAACTACATACTAGTTATTGTATTTTTAAAAAAATATAATAGTTATTGTATTTTATTTTTAAAATCCTACATGTATAGATGTGAAGAAGAAAATTGTACCTCAATGTGCTCAATTCCTCAAATTAAAAACATTCATAAATTTAATTTGTCTTCTCCATTGTAATTAAATGACTGTTATTTACCTTGCGTACAAACCAGGATAATTTTCCGCTGTGATATTTTCTTGGGAATAGCGATAGTTACTTTATCCCCGCAACAGAAATGTGTCAGAACTATTGAAACTGTTTTAAATATGTCGTTTTTATCTACTCGTGTCTGAAAAATTATCAAAACTGATGTAGATTTCACATTATTTATTGTATAAAGAGGGGGCCCCAGAGAGTAGGTATACACAGAATATCATTCTTTTATTTTGTTTGTACAAGTATTTAACATACTCTAATTAATATAGAATTTCTAATGTTCAACCAAAATTTCAGCGTCAATCGTACAATTATAAGCAAGATACAGAGCTCACAGTTCGCCTAGGTTTGAGTCATATTTTGTTCACATGAGTTTATTACATTCAGCTAAAGATTTTTAACTTGGTATTTCCTATTCAGCATTTAAAATGAAAAAAAAAAGAATGGCCTAAGATTTTAAATTCTTTTATTCACTCAAGACAAGTTCACTGGTATTTGAGGCTCAAAATGAGTTTATACAAATGTACACAAACACAGTCAAAGATCACGTGTACAGTAGGAGTAATAATGACGAAAGAAGGATAAGTTTACAATACAATAAGTTGTTAAAGTTGGTTTCTGGAAGAACAGACTTTGAAAATTTTCTTAATAAATATTGACAATTGTTTTACTTTTTTAATCTTTTGTTTTTAAGATCTGTGTACAAACATAGAATTGTGAGCAAATCTCTGTATCTTGCTTATAATTCGAAGCTTAACACTCAAATATGGTTATAGTAAATAGAATTCGTAAACAATTAAACACAAGAAACACGCACTATAACAAATAAAGAACACAATTTATTTTTTCGAAATGAATCATATATATACATGTATATACCTACAAATTTCCATTAGCGATATCAAACTCTATTTAAACTGAATAAACTAGAGAAAATGCCGAACATCTCAACAAAACCTATTGCATTAATCTACCATTACGCAAAAGATAATGCCGAATTACCGATAGAATGAATTGTATTTCAGTACTCTTTTGATACATCAGATTTTGCTTAATTTGCGCAGGTAAACAGTTAACTGTTTGATTTACCGAAGTCTCTGTTTGATTTGATACGTAAAAATCAGACGATAGTTCCCAGGTTACAAAGCAGAAATAATGAAAACGAAACGAAAATCAGAACAAGCTAACACCAACGTCATGTGTAAACTGTCAACGCATTGAAATATTTAGCCTCAATTTACTTCACAAAATCGGCACCAATATATTTTTCATGTTTCAAAAATTTCCCTTCATACGCGAACTGTTGCATAACAAGCAAATTCATCATAGTCAGATCGACCCTTTTTCGTATAATGTCATGGCTGCTTTAAACAAAGAACCTCGTTTTAGAAGTATGAGTACGAGTCTTGGTAAAATGGGTATGCAAACCCGGGCCGTGGCAAAATAAAAGCCGGGCAGATCGGCAATCGTCAATTCCAAATACGCACTATTTTGCAGCAATATTTACAGCGAATACAAATATACTGGTTTATCAAATATCCTGAAATTTTAATGAGATTGGCAGATTAATAACTGCCAATCTTTTGTTTTGCCCAGGCCAAGACTTGCCTACCCATTTTATCGGATGCCGAACTCGAAGCTGAAACACGCCTTTCCTTTATTATTATTTTCGTAATAACTCAGATTTGAAACAGAATTAGCACTTAATATTTGCAATTTATATTTTCCTTCCCATAAGGATAATTTATGCTCAACTACGTTGAATTGGAGTCCGTAGTTCGTGAGAAGAAGATTTTTAAAAATGCACCCCCCTTTTTCTACAGTTTCAAGGTATTCTCCGCTTTGAATACAGATCGGACTTTTATTTCTGCAATTTAAATTCGCCCTTCCATAAGGATGCTTTGTGCCGAATTTGGTTGAAATTGGATAAGCGGTTTTAGAGAAGAAGTTCAAAATGTAAAAAGTTTACAGACGGACGGACGGACGGACGGACAGACAGACGGACAGACGGACGACGGACAAAAGGTGATCAGAAAAGCTCACTTGAGCTTTCAGCTCAGGTGAGCTAAAAATTTGAATGGATGTTAATTTATGTGGCTAATACTGTATAAAATAATAACTGACCCACTCTCATTCTTTCATTAAGACTGACCTTAATGTCTATATATAGCTGTCTGACCCACTAACCTGGTCTATATACATGTAGGTCAATGACTGACTCACCTTGTCTATGTAAGTTGTTGACCCACTAAACTTGCCTTTGAAGCTGACTGACCTATTGACCCAATTACCTTGTCTTTGTATCCGATTGATCTACTGACCCACTAACCTTGTCTATATAGCTGCAGTAGGAGTCCCCCACCTTCCCCCTCAGACAGTTCAGTTTGACGGCGCTCTGTTTGAGGACAGAGTAGAGGCGGGACAGATAGGGCGCCGCCTCACGGATCACCTTGACCACTTCATCTGGGGACCGAGCGCTCAGACTTAGGGACCGCTCCGATACATGCCAGCCCTGAAAATCAATACAGTAGAAATAAGAGGAGGTGTCCATTTGTTTAAAAATATACTGTTACAAACTGAAGGTCAAATTTGCACATGAATCTGTATTAATTGAAGATCAATATGAAATGAAAATTTCATTTTAATGCAGCTTTTTCACACAATTACATATATAACACTATGTGATTCCTCGCTTGTCTCCCACATCTTGACATTACATATAGATCTCTATGTGATTCCTCGCTTGTCTCCCATATTTACATCCTGAAGTTACATATATATCACCACATTCCTCGCTTGTCTCCGATATTTACATCCTGATGTTACATGACAAATGTATAATTACCTCCTCGTGCTCACACAGGACCTTGACACAGAACTCCTCTCCCTGCCAGTCCTCCTCATCCTCCTTCAACACAAAGTTATAAGGTTTAAACATGCTACAAGTAATTTACTTAAGATGATTAAAAAATCAGACACATTCTTTTATCAAGCATTCATAGACAAATACTTTTTTTTAAGTATGCAAATTAATGAATTACTATGGAATCATTAAATTTTATGGGGGGCCAATTTTCGGGGATGGCTTATATTTTACAGGTTCGTGGGGACGTAATTTCGTGTATTCTTATATATCTACAAAGGGAAATATTACTTTATCTATAATTTATCAATTTATGGAGGATGTTATTTCGTGGAAGAGAGGTACCCACGAATTCCACGAAAATTGAGCTACCACGAAATCTAATGATTCCACAGTATTTACAACTTCAATGCCCCTCTAAAAATATAAAACTTTCCTTGAACCTAAAAAGGTTTCCAACCATTCAATTAACACCACTCTATCTTATCAATTAATTAATGAGTTAGTTAATAAATTGATTATCCTGACCTTCTTCCGTTCCCGGGCTGTCCTGGGCCGTTGAGGTTTACTCGAGTCTGATGTTGTCCCCATTGATGCTAGAAATGTGTGATTAAATGTAAAATCTAAGTATAAACTAAAGAAAGGCGGAGATCAGCAGACATTGTTCAAGTTAGAAACTGCATGAAATAAATGATAAATTAAATGTAAATGTATACAGTTCAACTTTGATATATCAAATACTGATATCACGAATACAATGGATATGTCGAAGTGATTTGTAAGTCTTATCTAATTATCTTTTAGGAATTTTATCCTCTGTCAATATCTCAAATACTCAGATTTTTCAAAGTTTTTAAACAGTTCCACCTAGTTTGAGATAACAAAGTTTGTATTTACCGTAATTGTAATTTCAATGAAGACATATGAATTTTTGTCGAAGACCTGACTCACCAGCTTTGACGAAATCAAACACGAGGAGACTGGGGAAGATCTCAAAGTTCAGTTTGGTGGAGATCATGGTGATGTGTCGCAGGAACTTCCTCTGAAGAAGTTCAAACTCTTCCTACAATGTCATCAAAAGTCATTGAAAGAGTAGTCCAGATGGCATCAAATTTTATTTTATTTTCAAAATATGTTAGTATGCTTATTTTATTCTGTATCTCACATTCTGTTCATTATTCAATCATTCAATTTCTCTTCTTTCTTATATTTCACTCTTTTTTTCCATTTTTTTGTCTGTCTGTCTGCATTTTTACTGATAATTGATATGAAAATGAGTGGCTCTGATCTTCAATCTGTACTCTGTAAGAACTGAAGGGTTGTCTTAAGTTTTTTTTCATTCTCACTCTCTCCTCCTCTCTTTTTCTGCTCTATCTCTCTTTCTCTGACTCTTAGTCTTTCTCTCTCACTGTCTCTAAATCTCTTTCTCCCTCTCACTCTCTCTATTTCACAGTCCACCCCTTCTATCTCTCTCTTTCTCTCTCTCTCTACCTGGTAAGAGAACTTGAGGTCCTGGGCTTTCTTTTCCTGGTTTCTCTTGGCCTCCGCCTCCAGCCTCTTTTTCTCTGCGGTCTCGTCTTTCTTCTGATTGGTTGACGCCAGGACCTCTTTAACCTTCTCCAGTAGCTCTGGTCGTCGATCTTTGTCCTGCATTGGCAAGATTATCGGGTCTCCATCCAACTTCATCAGGAAGATCTTGACCTAACAAGTTAAATCAATCCTTGTAGCCATGAAAGAATTTTAATCAATGTTTAGCACAAATCCAAAGCAAAGGGGAGGGGGGCCCTTAAAATTTGATAAAGACCTAAATGACTTCACTAGACCTTGAAACACCAGCAAGCAAATTTTATGGATTATTAATTGCTTGCATAATAAACTAACATAATTCAAATTAAAGAATGATTGAGATCATATATTTTACTATCAAAACTTCAATATTTAACACATTGTATGCCTGAGCATGACAATGAGTCAATCTGTGATGCAGTGGTACATTAAGTACACAGATTCCTGTATGAGGTGTTTTACTTGTATAAGTTGTGTTACCTGACTGAAGTGCTTATCTGTATGAGGTGTGTTACCTGTATGAGGTGTGTTACCTGTATGAGGTGGGTTATCTGTATGGGGTGTGTTACCTGTATGAGGTGTGTTACCTGTATGAGGTGTGATACCTGTATGAGGTGTGTTACCTGTATGAGGTGGGTTACCTGTATGAGGTGTGTTACCTGTATGAGGTGGGTTATCTGTATGGGGTGTGTTACCTGTATGAGGTGTGTTACCTGTATGAGGTGTTTTACCTGTATGGGGTGTGTTACCAGTATGAAGTGTGTTACCTTTGTATCCCAGCGATTCCCACTCCCTACAGGAACCACTACTACAGGCATCTTGAGACTGACCGCATACTTCAGCTCCATCATGCAGTTCTCCGAGTCAGCATACTGCAACACACAAAATAAGAGAGTGTATTCGTTAGCTACCTCCAGAACTGTCAAGGATATCTCAATCTTCAACTTGCTATTTGGAAAGTAGACAATGTAGATCTACTGGAGATCTCCATACTGCAGATCAGCAAA
This sequence comes from Magallana hongkongensis, assembly GCA_015776775.1. Taxonomy (NCBI): domain Eukaryota; kingdom Metazoa; phylum Mollusca; class Bivalvia; order Ostreida; family Ostreidae; genus Magallana; species Magallana hongkongensis. The sequence continues at coordinate 20,258,061 of CM027469.1, forward strand.
TTAGCATTACCGCAGCTCCCTAATTGACCAAACGAATACATCCCAAGTTATGTATAAATGAAACATTTCATTTTATGGCTTTACTCTCAGAGTTGGCACTATGTGCATGTTACACAGGGGTTAATATGACAGAAAACAATGCAATAGAAGTGAGGTACTGTTGTTTTACAATTACTTGTAACTATAAGAAAAGATTTTTGTGAATTCTGTTGTCCGTAAAGTGGATCAATGAAATGAAATGTTCATTTAAGTTTTACATTTTACTTACCTCATCGGACACACAGCAGACTACCATTTTACTCCTCTGTAATCCTAAGGCAATGTCCAGGTACAGCCCATACTGTAAAGGAAGAAACACAGCTTGATAATACAGTACATAAAAAGACCTACAAAGGCATACTTAAAGCTGAACATTCATCCTATCCTCTCTATATATACTTCTTCTCTTATTTTATCCTCTCAATATCCTACCAATATTTTATCATTTAGGATACTTATGGTGCCTATCCTCTCTATATCCTTCCAATATTTTATCATTTAGGATACTTATGGTGCCTATCCTCTCTATATCCTTCCAATATTTTAACACTTAGGATACTTATGGTGCCTATCCCTTCTATATCCTTCCAATATTTTAACACTTACGATACTTATGGTGCCTATCCTCTCTATATCCTTCCAATATTTTAACACTTAGGATACTTATGGTGCCTATCCTCTCTATATCCTTCCAATATTTTATCATTTAGGATAGTTATGGTGCCTATCCTCTCTATATCCTACCAATATTTTAACACTTAGGATACTTATGGTGCCTATCCTCTCTATATCCTTCCAATATTTTAACACTAAGGATACTTATGGTGCCTATCCTCTCTATATCCTACCAAATATTTTAACATTTAAGATACTTACAGTGCCTATCCTTTCTTTATATCCTATCATTATTTTATCATTTAGGATACTCATGGTGCATATACTCTCTATATTCCAACTTTATGATAATAAGGATACTCACAGTGCCTAAGCTCTCTATATATCCAACCTTCATGATGATAAGAATACCCAGACTGCCTATCGTCTTTGTATATCCTACATTTATGATGATAAGGATACTCACAGTGCCTATCCTCTATATATATCCTACTATCATCTAGGATACTCACAGTGCCAATCCTCTCTATATCCAGCCAACAGGACAGTTTCTTCTCCGTCAGGAAGTCCTTGATATCCCGAGGATCTACGGCTCCCAGCGACTTCCTGTTTTTGATGACCGTGTTTTTGGCCTCTGCCTGCTTGGAGTTCTGCCAACAATAGCTGATGAAGACCTCTGGAGGTTTCCGTTTGTTCTGATAAATTAAAATCATAAGTCACATATCATACAAAAAATTGTATATATCAGATATTTATGATCAATTTAACATGATTTTTTTTTTCCCACTGAAATGCTCAAAGCTATTTTAAATTCTAATGATGAAGCACTTTTGCTTTACAGATAAAAATTAAGCCTCTCCATATTGCAGAGTTCAACAAGCACTTGTTCTGTGTCAATTTAACAAGCTCTTGTTCCACTGTGAGAGAGAAACAAGTACCTGTTCCATTTCCATCAGGTCCTTCTCTATCATACCCTGGAGGTCGGCTATTTTGGTCTTGTACCTGTCTGGAGTTCTGATCATACACAACAGCTGTAAGACAGTAAACATTGGTATAGTGGTGGAACACAGGGGAAAAAGCAGAGACAAGTGATTGGGACTTAATGTACGCTTACAGATGTGATGTTTTAGCAATTAATGTTTAGATGAAATGCATCAGCAATTTCAAGATGATGTTTATCATCTGCATACTGTACACAGTGAGGGTTACTGGTAATTCTCGTATTCTCGTGTATTTTTTGCCCTTTTACACTTGCAAACAATTTTCCCCTTGAATAAGCCCATACACAGTTTGTTACCTACTGTGATTTAGTGAGGAGTTCATGTTTTGAGTTAAGACTTTTAAAAAAGTGTCTGCAATCTTCATGCTGAGGCTTGCTTGCTGCTTATATCTGCTTATATCACTTGTCACAGATTGTTACCAACAGTACCTGTGTTTAGTGAGTGGAATTGAGTGATTCTGACTGTCACTGTACACTTACAGTGTCTATGATCTTTATGCCAAGGTCGGTCTGTTGCTAAATATATTGATTGTCACAGAGTGGAGCCTACTGTGATATAGTGTATTGATGGGGACTTGATGAAGACAGACATATTGTTTGAGTGATTGTGCAGACTTACAGGCATGTTGTATATTCAGTAATTGTGTAGACTTACGGCGTCCGCGATTTTCATGCCGAGGTCGGTCTGCTGCCACGCCAAGCTTGGTCGTACCACCACCACCAGGACCTTCTTACGGAGCTGATTGGCCACGTACAGGAACATGTCGTGACACGTCTCATCCTTCTCAAACTGGTCCGAGATACAGCACACCACAATCTGTAAAAAGATGTCAAGATACAGCACGCTACGTTTAGGTATAAAGAGATACAGCACACTACGTATAGGTATATTAAAGAGATACAGCACACTACGTATAGGTATATTAAAGAGATACAGCACACTACGTATAGATATAATGAGATACAGCACACTACGTATAGATATAAAGAGATACAGCACACTACGTATAGATATAAAGAGACACAGCACACTACGTATAGATATAAAGAGATACAGCACACTACGAATAGGTATAAAGAGATACAGCACACTACGTCTAGATATAAAGAGATACAGCACACCACAATCTGTAAAAAGATGTCAAGATACAGCACATTACGTCTAGATATAAAGAGATACAGCACACTACGTATAGGTATATTAAAGAGATACTGCACACTACGTATAGGAATAATGAGATACAGCACAGCACAATCTGTAAAAAGATGTCAAGATACAGCACACTACGTATAGGTATATTAAAGAGATACAGCACACCACAATCTATAAACAGATGTCAAGATACAGCACACTACGTATAGATATAAAGAGATACAGCAGACCACTATTTGTATAGATAGAACGAGATACAGAACAGCACAATCTGTATAGATATAAGGAGTTACAGCACACAACCATCTGTGTAAATACATGTATAACGAGTTACAACTCATCACGATCTGTATAGATATAACGAGTTACAGCTCATCACGATCTGTATAGATATACCGAGTTACAGCACACCACGATCTGTATAGATATAACGAGTTACAGCTCATCACGATCTGTATAGATATAACGAGTTACAGCTCATCACGATCTGTATAGATATAACGAGTTACAGCTCATCACGATCTGTATAGATATAACGAGTTACAGCTCATCACGATCTGTATAGATATAACGAGTTACAGCTCATCACGATCTGTATAGATATAACGAGTTACAGCTCATCACGATCCGTATAGATATAACGAGTTACAGCTCATCACGATCTGTATAGATATAACGAGTTACAGCTCATCACGATCCGTATAGATATAACAAGTTACAGCTCATCACGATCTGCATAGATATAACGAGTTACAGCTCATCACGATCTGTATAGATATAACGAGTTACAGCTCATCACGATCTGCATAGATATAACGAGTTACAGCTCATCACGATCTGCATAGATATAACGAGTTACAGCTCATCACGATCTGTATAGATATAACGAGTTACAGCTCATCACGATCTGTATAGATATAACGAGTTACAGCTCATCACGATCTGAATAAATACATGTTTTTATAACGAGTTACAGCTAATCACATTCTGAACAGATATAACAAGCTACTGTATGCCATGATCTATATATATATAACGAGATAGAGCAAACCATGCACATTCTGTATAGATATAATGAGAAACATGTACAGCACACCACAATCTGTATACTGTACAGCATTTTATTGTGTTATTGCAGTGGTACCTTGGCGTTCTTGAACTGTAGCGTCATCTCACTGGCCGTGTCTGGACTCACTCTGTCCGGCATCCACCTACAACACACAAACATTGAAACCTGTCATACAGTGTCTGTCATCCACCTACAACACACAAACCCGTCATACTGAGTCTCTCTGAGTCTCTGTTAACGCTCAACACCACTCATAAACAGGCACTGGCAGCCATATTTCTCTTTCATCAAAAGATGAATCAAAGGAAGCGTTAAACAGAATAATCATATTGAGGTTAGGTAAATCTTCATATTTCCCTCACCATCATGCAACAGTTGTATATTTATTTAACATAATGAGCAAATCGTAACTTGAGAACATCTATGGACGGTGTATACAACGCTATGAACGGTGTATACAACGCTATGGACGGTGTATACAACACTATGGACGGTGTATACAACACTATGGACGGTGTATACAACGGTATGGACGGTGTATACAACGCTATGGACGGTGTATACAACACTATGGACATTGTATACAACACTATGGACGGTGTATACAACACTACTCACACATTGTACTTCCAGGCCACCAGATCTTTCTTGATGTCGCGGGGGTTTATAACGTCGCTCTTGTTTTTGGGCGGGACATCAGCCTGACAGTAGAGTATAGCGACGTCAAACTCGATGTCGTCATTAATGGACTGCAGGGCGCTGATACTAGACTGGAGGTGGATGTCAAACTCCGAGTTCCTGTCATCTGGCATGATGGCTGCAGAAACAGAATAAACCACATTACAAATGAACGTCAGACACAGTGCACACAGTACGTACTGACTGGAGGTGGATGTCAAAGTTTTCGTGGTCTGTCATGATGCAAGTTGAAACAATTGAAACTTATAGACAAAAGTCATATGCAAGTCTCAACAAACAAACAGACAGCAAAGATCAAACTTTCCATCTATATCTTGAGATATTTCATGACTTTTGATTTCTCTTCCACAGATTTGGACTGTCAAACTCTCTCTCTCTCTCTCTCTCTCTCTCTCTCTCTCTCTCTCTCAGTCATCTGGCATGATGCATTGCCAAGTTGAAATAAATGAAACAGACAAAGGTCACATGACATTCTCAACATACTTAAAACAATCAGAAAGCAAAGATCAATTTTTCCATGCAAATCTGGAGATATTTCATGAATTTTGATTTCTTTTCCACAGATTTGGACTATCATATTTTCTCTGTCTGTCTGTCTCTCTCTCTTTCTCTCTTTGCTATTTTCCCATTACATACCCAGTAGCTGTGTCATGGCCACGGTGTGGAAGTTCTCGGTACACTGCAGGAAGGGAGCGTTCATACTCTTGGCTTTCCTAATGACTGACGCCTTGAACAGATGGGGGTCCATGAAGCTGTCAGACTACAACAAAACCAGCAGGGCTTAAGCCTTGTACCGTAAAACACGGTTATAATGAACACACTTATAATGAATTGATGCTTACAGCAGTGATTTTCATCCTGTGACTTTATTACATGTTGTAAACTTGACAGATACAGTTTATAATGAATTAAATATGCCTGTTCCTGGGACTTCATTGTGAGCATGTTTTACAGTACACAGAAATCTTAAACAGTTATTGAGTTTTCTATCTTTTTGGAGGGAAACATGAACTTTAATGAACATGGTTTACAGGTAGATCTGGTCCATTTTGTTTCCATGAGTAAAATTACCGCAGGGCTTAATGCTTATTGTTTGACACTGGGATCAAAATTAGGCATCGTCACTTTAATTTTATCTTGCCAAATTATAGCAAAGATTAGCATTTCAACAGACACTTGGGCCAGTGCTAGTTATATAAAAAAGTTTTAGCTGACTCTATATATACCTGTTTGCAGTAATGCTATATATACCTGTTTGCAGTAGTACTATATGTACCTGTTTGCAGTAGTACTATATGTACCTGTTTGCAGTAGTACTATATATACCTGTTTGCAGTAGTACTATATGTACCTGTTTGCAGTAGTACTATATGTACCTGTTTGCAGTAGTACTATATATACCTGTTTGCAGTAGTACTATATGTACCTGTTTGCAGTAGTACTATATATACCTGTTTGCAGTAGTACTATATGTACCTGTTTGCAGTAGTACTATATGTACCTGTTTGCAGTAGTACTATATGTACCTCTTTGCGGTAGTACTATATATACCTGTTCGCAGGTATAACTATTTTTACCTGTTTGACGAGACAATCAGGACACGGTATATAGAAGTCGTAGCTGACGCCATGATAAGACTCGGTGATCAGACTCTCCAGTGTCTCGTGGATCAGGAACAGGATGTTCTCGGGCCGAGGACCCTGAACGGTCACCGTCAGCTGACTGTCACTGCAGAGGAAAAGTAGAAGGTGTCACTTCACAGGAATGTACAGCACATCATTCTGATATATTGTCACTACAGATTCAGACCAAAACAACCACAATCTATTATTATAATACCATATTTATAACAACACCCTTAACATGCTTTTAGTTTTTTATTGCATGTCAGTTTACTTGGAACTCATTCTTGTCATCCAGGAGTATACTGACAATTTACACGTCACAGCGTTAACAGTTGTGTGACTATCGATTAAAGTATCGGCTCTACATTATAGCATAGTGCTTAAAGCAAGCTGGCATGATTATCACCTATGGAAAATGCATTAGTAGACTTTACTCAAAACACTTACCTCATATGCTGTTGTCCATATATAACAATTACCTATGTCGTATATAACACTTACCTGTGATGTTGTCCATATATATCAATTACCTATGTCGTAAATAACACTTACCTGTGATGTTGTCCATATATATCAATTACCTATGTCGTATATAACACTTACCTGTGATGTTGTCCATATATAACAATTACCTATGTCGTATATAACACTTACCTGTGATGTTGTCCATATATAACAATTACCTATGTCAAATATAACACTTACCTGTGATGTTGTCCATATATAACAATTACCTAGTATGTCAAATATAACACTTACCAGTGATGTTGTCCATATATAACAATTACCTATGTCAAATATAACACTCACCGGTGATGTTGTCCATATATAACAATTACCTATGTCGTATATAACAATTACCGGTGATGTTGTCCATATATATCAATTACCTATGTCGTATATAACACTTACCTGTGATGTTGTCCATATATAACAATTACCTATGTCGTATATAACACTTACCTGTGATGTTGTCCATATATAACAATTACCTATGTCAAATATAACACTTACCTGTGATGTTGTCCATATATAACAATTACCTAGTATGTCAAATATAACACTTACCAGTGATGTTGTCCATATATAACAATTACCTATGTCAAATATAACATTCACCGGTGATGTTGTCCATATATAACAATTACCTATGTCGTATATAACAATTACCGGTGATGTTGTCCATATATAACAATTACCTATGTCGTATATAACACTTACCTGTGATGTTGTCCATATATAACAATTACCTATGTCAAATATAACACTTACCTTTGATGTTGTCCATATATAACAATTACCTATGTCGTATATAACACTTACCTGTGATGTTGTCCATATATAACAATTACCTATGTCGTATATAACACTTACCTGTGATGTTGTCCATATATAACAATTACCTATGTCGTGTATAACACTTACCTGTGATGTTGTCCATATATATCAATTACCTATGTCGTAAATAACACTTACCTGTGATGTTGTCCATATATAACAATTACCTATGTCGTATATAACACTTACCTGTGATGCTGTCCATATATAACAATTACCTATGTCGTATATAACACTTACCTGTCCTGCTGTATGAGAGCCAGGTGCTGGTTCTTCTGTAGGAAGGAGCCCTTCTTCCAGATCATCTTCCCGTCAGAGAAGTTAAACAGCCTCACCTTACATACAGAAATATCAACATCAGCACAGAACAGATTCCTAGCTTTTGAAATTGATATTGACACATTTTGATATTGACTAAAACTTGAGCTGCTCATAAAAAAAGACTAGTACCCATTTGAATTTCTTTGCAATTAAATTAAAATGTTGATAATTTGACCTTGACCTTGGTTAAACAATCTCTGGTGAGGGTCAACCTCTAATTTCTTTTCTTTTTTTTTAAATCAATTTAAAATTTAATACCACTAGTGTACAAATTATTAAATAAAAGTCCTTGAAATCAAAGGATCAGTAGTCTGATTTGCTCTGTCAGGTGAGAGTTCTCAGGTGGGCGTTCTTACCTGTAGCCTGTTGAAGAGTCCCCCAGGCAGGTAGACGAACCTGTAGACAATCTTGTTCTCATGGACCGAGTCATCCAAACGGTCCAGCTCAGGCCACTGGAACTAGTAAGGAAACAGACCAATCAAATCAATCAACAAAATCATCATCTGTCCAATATGTTGTGAGATATTCAGTTCTAATGATCTAGGTCAGGTTATTTATACTAAAAAGAGCACAATTAACCTGAAATCAGCAATTTTTAAAGCACTTTACTACCCCTAATTACTAAGACATGTACATGTATGTATTATCATTAGGAAAACGCTATACCTCTTCCGGTGGTTCCAGAGGAAGCAGACAGGGCACTATGTTGAGCTGTTGGCCGGGGAGGGGGTAAGTGAGGTCAAACTCCTCGGTCAGACTCAGGAGCCAAGGTCGAAGGTCAGGGGCAAACTTCTCCCAAACAGTGTCCAGCTGACTGTGCTCGAACCGACCGTCATTCCTCTATAAAACGACAGGTAATGACAAGGTACTCTTTCTGAAGTGTTAAGACTTCTTCAATAAGATACTTTATACAGAAAAACATTTGCCCTTGTTTTCTTTTCACCCCTGGGTGAATTCCGATGTCTAAGCTTATCTCTAATTAAACACAACTTTGTTTGGGCAAATTCAAGACAGGTCAGAATTGCGTGCAAGACTAGTGTAGAAGCACACAATTACACAGGGAGAAAATAAACCTATATATACTGTACATACTAGGATACAGTGGGGCCTCAGATATCCGGACGCCAGATAACCGGACGCTTCAGTTTACGGACGATTTTATTTGGGAACAGATTTTTTATGTTATTTTGTCTTATTCATCCGGAATTTCGTGTTCCTGATCCGGACAGTCTGTTTTTACCACAAAACACTGATTACCTACTAATCTTGCTTCATTTAACCGGACAGTAAAAACTGATGATACCCTACTCAGTACAAAAGATTACCCCTGTCAATTAAGTTTCACACCTTTTTTACATGCTAGACCCTCATGAGTAGCTTGTATAAACACACTGACTTCCCAAATCACTTTCAAAAATTGGAAAATTGCGAACAGCAGTGTATCACACACATATCACACTTGGACACAAAGAATTTAGCTAGATTCGGTTATCATTATTTTCCGGTTAATATTTCATGACAAAATAATAAAATAAAGCAGAGTTCTTTATATCTAAAAAACGGTCATATCAACACACAACTCTAGCATGTGTTGCTATATGGTATGAAAGGCAAAAAAACTTGTATCAACACTGGGAGCCATTGTACACAAATACATTATCAATCAAGACAACAATAGACACATTTCAGATATCCGGACGCTTCACCTATCCATACGATTGGACTTGGGAACGAAAGCGTCCGGATAACTGAGGCTCCACTGTATATACTTATGTACATACCTGTATTACAGAGGCCCTGACAGACACCACACAGGCCATCACGTTGACGATCCACTGGGGATCCACCACCACCTTGTCCCTCAGAAAGTCTGTATCAAAGTACTGCACCGTGCCAAGGTTGTCTAAGAAGGACACAGCCTCCTTAAGCTGTGAGGAGACAGAGAAAAATCAAAGTACTAAACATATTGTGAAAATTTAAAAAAAAAAAAATCATTGTACTGGACTGTGCCCAGGTTGTCCAGGAAGGACATGTTCTCTTTAAGCTGTTGGAGACAGAGAAAATCAAAGTACTGAGAGTATTGTCAAAATGTGTAGGTTGCCAAGGAAAGATACAGTCTCCTGAAGCTTTGTAAATACAGAGAATATCAAAGTACTGAGAGTACTCGAGGTCGAAACAAACTAACAGACAGAGACTACCAGGCTATATTGGCCAAACAGAAAATGATGAAGCTTTTACTCAGAAAGTATTAATAAACAGAGTATAGTTTTCTGTTTTAGACCTAAATTGATTCTGACAAAGAGACAAGGTTAATGCCTAAGGTCATTATGTTTAACTTATGCATTTATCAGACATACAATGTTAAGTACATGTACGTATTGTTTGTTCAGTCTTCATCTTGTTTAGTTAAATGTATAACTTACATCCTGTTCATGATAAATTCCCTCTTCTCTTGCTATTTTCTCTACTTCTCCCCAGTCAAGGATGGCATTTTCTTTTCGCATTCTTTTATAAAAAATATAAAAGATATTGTAATCTGTGTTATTATTGTACAAGGTATAAAGTGACCTGCCTCTTTCCCTCTCATCTCTCTCTCTCTCATCTCTCTCCCTCTCTCTCTCTCTCTCTCTCTCTCTCTCTCTCTCTCTCTCTCTCTCTGTGACCTACTTAATCATCTTGTCCTCCAGGTTGAGCCACACCTGAGGGATTTTCTCCTCCAGGTAGGACTGCTGTACAGTGACCTCCAACAGGTGAGCCTCCAGCTCCTTGATTCCCTGAATACACAACAATGGAAAGGTATCATAGTTCAACAGGATTGTATGTCAAATACTGTCTTATAATTTTTGCTATCTAAATCGAAATTTGATCACTGTTGGGTGGTCACTATTAGGTGAAGATTTGAGGAGGAGGAAACTGAAGATTTCTTTTAATGAATTAATTTGAGAAAGAAAAATGATAAAAATAAGAAGATATTTGAATATTTTTTCTTTTTTCACAAGAAATCTTTTTATCTAACAAGCTATACCGCAGACTGAGAGAAAAACTGAATATAAAGAGGTTTAATATTGTAGAAACAACTCTTTGTGAGTTGTAAATTAGTTTTTAAGAATCAAAGTACAGAACACTCCGGATTGCTCACCCTGCCGTCTATGGAGCTGACATAGTGGAATCCCTGGATCTGTGGATACATGTTCCGGATTATCTTCTCCTCAAAGTCCGGCTTCTCAATCTACAGAGTAATGGGAAACACTCAATAATTGTGATGGGGCTCTAAATCTACCGATTCTTTTAGCTAGTACCTTTTTTCCTTAGCATGATTAGATATTAACCTGTGGTGTTATATAACTTGTTCCAGCCATATCTCTGCTACATCATAGCATATAAACCTCCTGTGAAATTTTACCTGATCTTCACCTCTATAGTTTTGATTGGGTTTTACCTTTAAGTTATATCTTACCTGGTCTAGCTGGGTGCCTACGATCAGTACGGGGGCGTCGGGGGCATGGCAGGCTATGGAGGAGAGCCAGAAGTCCAGGCCGGCGTGTTCAAAGCCCATCCTCATATTCCACAGTAACAGATAGACGGCACGTGAGGTCAGGAAAAACTAGTGAAAATAACACCAAGTATTAAAGGGTTATAACTCTTACTGGTACATTATATAGTACACACATCAACATCCAGTCTACTTTAGATGACAGACCCCAGGAAAAACCTACAGAAAACAAGGTCAGGGTAACACATGGCACTATACCTCTATATGCATGCAATTTAGCATAATCACAGAAACAACTACAATATGAAACTTGACACTTGTCATAATGTACAACATCTTCTGACTTCCATAATATTTGATATAACTGACACAGTGCACAGTATGCCTTGACTTCTATAGCAACAGTCTTTTTTAAGCTTGCACAGTCTACCTTTTGATATGTTCGCTTCTGTAGCAAGAGCTATACTTTGACCTTTAGAGCATCGACTTAAATATACACATTACATAGTATCTGTTGACCAATAAGGCACCTGCTATAGCTTGCACACCCAGCTGTTTACAATATTTCCTGAGTTTAGCTCAGTAAACCCTTGCTACCTGATGAGTATTGTAGTAGACTGTCTGTCCGGCAAAGTCCCAGGCCGAGTAGGTTATCTCTCCTCCGTCTGGACCCTTTACTTTCCACGACTTGATGTCAATGCCGTCGGTCAGCTGGGCATTCTGGGTACCAGTCGTTTTCTTACTGTTGCTTGTTAAAGCCTTCAGTAAACTACAAACAAAGGGTGATGAACACAATATAGACCATGATCATTAGATGAGAGACAAACAATTAATTCTCTCAAACAGTTCACTTTGTATTTCATCTCGTTATGTTGTGGATGACATGGTTCAGTATTTGATTTACCTGGTTTTACCTGGCTTGTTGTTGACACAGTATTTGTTTTACCTGGTTTTACCTGAGTTGTTGTTGTTGACATGGAGTATGACTTACCTGCTTTTACCAGGCTTGTTGTTGACACAGTATTTGTTTTACCTGGTTTTACCTGAGTTGTTGTTGTTGACATGCTGCATGACTTACCTGGGTTTACCTGGGTTGATGTTGACATGGCGTATGACTTACCTGGTTTTACCTGGGTTGTTGTTGACATGGTGTATGACTTACCTGGTTTTACCTGCCTCCCCCAGCCCTACAAACATGAGCTTGGTACGCCTACAGGTGGTGTAGCCTCCGTCCAGTCTCTTCAGGTAAGCCTTGACCGAAGGGAACCCCCTACCCACCACCTCATGGGGCGGGGTCCTCAGTGAGGGGCTGTGACGGAGATCCATACCTGTAATCCAGTATACACGTTTATATCTTGAAATCAAACTACAACTGTATATATGTACCAGGAGCTGTAATTGAGTCACTAATGATAGTCTGCACCTGTTAATAAGTCAAAAAACTACAGCTGTAATCAAGTCACAGGTGTATTACCTTTAAAAATCATCTCAGGGTAATCAAATATCTACACCTGTTACAGTAAATCACTTCATGTAAATAACAAGTTTGAAAATCACCTGTAATTTGAGTCACATGTTCCTAATTGTAAATTACTTCACAATTCTACATTTGCAAATCAAGTCAGATAAAGCACTTCAAGATTAGCATATGTCATAACCAGTTTCTATAGAAAAAACTTTTAGAATAGAGAGATTGGGATTTTTACATTTTTCTCTCTACCAAAAAATTTGGTAATACTAATTCAGACAATGGTTCCCACATCCATTTGAATTATTCATAATAATAGCCTTATTTTGAGTAAGTAAGGCAGACTTCATAACTCCTGAATCTGTTATATACTGTTAATGAACTTTTATTCACAACAACTTTATTTCCTAATTAACTTGAGACAAACTGGTTTGCAGCTACTAATGTACCAAAAAAAAAATGTAAAAACTAGAAGTTTTAAGGACTCAGGTTCACAGAGAGAAATATGTTTGCAATGATGCTCAGGCTCACGCGAATCTCATTGAAATTTCTCGCACAGCAAATAAAAGTTGGTTTACAATAATTTACATTTACTGCTAACAGTGGCCTTACTGACCGTTAAGGTTGTTCATCAGTCCTAGTTTAGAGGACAGTGTCTCCAGTAGGGGGCAGTACTGTAGGTCCACGTGCTCCAGCTTGGCCATTGACTTGAGCTCGGTGGGGACCAGAGTAATACCCTGGTACCCAAAGTTGAGTTCCCTCAGCCAACTCATCTTGAACAGGATCTCGGGCCAGCCTCCGTACTTCTCATTGTGTCCTAAATAGGGAAAATATCAAATTAAACTGTAACATTCTACATTCTTAATAATTGCATTTACTCTATCAATGCCATTGATATCAATTGTGTCCAAAATAGTCATAATATCATTGACAAGTTAAACTGTTCAACATTCTTAATAATTGCATTTACTCTATCAATGCCATTTTTTTTTTACAGTTAATTCTAAAGCTCAAATACTAAAATCTTTAAAATAAATTCAAATAGTCAAAATTAGGCTCAACCATATATACACTCAGTCATTTTTTGAATAATCTGAAATTGCTACAACTGAACAAGCCAATAGAAACACCATTTCCACAGCTCTTATCTCGCCTTAAAATACACCGAGTCAGACTTCACACGTACCATCTGTCCCAAATCTCGGCAGCAGGAAGAAGAGCTTTGAGATTGAGCTGAGATATCTCGGAGATTCCCAGCACTCCCTTCTTATTCTTGTCCACTTCATCAAACAGCGACTCAACCACCTGTCCAAAATAAATAGGGGAATATTGTTATTCTCTATATACTTAAAGACAGTCATACACAATGCAAAAACTCCAAAACTGGTCAAAATTAAGTTGAATTCAAAGAAATCATAAGACATTCATTTTAAAGTAACTAACTATTCAAAAGCACAAACAGAACTGGTATACAATCAATTGGGTTTGAAAAAAATTCACATTAACTTTATATTTTAACTTTATTTAAACATAAAGTACACACACAGATTTCATATTAAATTTTTTTTTTAATGAAAATGACATGAAATCTGTATGACGTTTTGTTACACCTCAAAATCAAACAGGGCAGGGCTAAGGTCAAACAAGAGGGATGGAGACAGGGGTATTATTATCAAAAGGTTATTAAATCTCATACCTCTGCTTTCAAGAAGTTAGTGATGGCTGGGTTGTCTTTATGCCAGGCCCTGTACTGTTGTCTATTCAGACTCTGTACATCTCCATCAAAGTTCATCAGAGGATAACCTATTATAAGGAATTTTATGTCTATACTAGAATACATGACCATTGATTACTGTATTGGAATATTCATCAGCAGCATTTTGACAAGGGATAGGAATTTTTGATAAAAGGTTAGGCTCTATATCTTGTACGGACATTTTTAAAGCTGATGTATATTGTAGCTCCTTGACCCCATAGGAAACTTCATAGTTTTACATACCTTGGTACCCTGTTATTGTGTCGGCTCTTGTTTTGTTGAGAACTTGTTGTATGTAAAATTTAGCTTGTATAGACAGTTTCTGCAGCTGTTTCAGCTCCGATAGCCCCGCGGGGAGTCCCATATATATTTACCTTGTATAAACAGTTTTTGTAACTGTTTCAGCTCCGATAGCCCCGCGGGGAGTCCCATATATATTACCTTGTATAGACAGTTTTTGTAGCTGTTTCAGCTCCGATAGCCCCGTGAGGAGTCCCATATATATTTACCTTGTATAGACAGTTTCTGTAGCTGTTTCAGCTCCGATAGCTCCACGGGGAGTCCCATATATATTTACCTTGTATTGACAGTTTCTGTAGCTGTTTCAGCTCCGATAGCCCCGCGGGGAGTCCCATATATTTACCTTGTATGGACAGTTTCTGTAGCTGTTTCAGCTCCGATAGCCCTGAGGGGAGCCTCTTGAGTGGGTTGTGGTCCAGGTTGAGCGTCTTCACCTGAGACAGGTACTTGATTTCTCCAGGTAAATCGGCCAGATTCAGGTCCTTTCAGTGTCAGCTCTGTGATCCTGTATGTCTTATTGAATCTCTGCATTATACTGGACACCTTACCCAGGGGCATTCCCTGGAAGTGGACTCGCTTCAGGCTAATTCCACGAAGGATTGAGTTAGGCAGGGCAGTGACCTTGATGTAACGGATATCAATGTACCTTAACTCCTCTAGGTCGGCGATCTCACTTGACAGCCCAGACTTTCCTTTGAAGGATAACCCATTCAGAGAGAAGTTCTCCAGATTTGGCATCGTACGGAAAAAAGTCATCGGAAAGTCCACTTCTTGGTTTATGTTCAAATGTACACTATTCACATTCTCGTTGTACGGTGCAAAAAGGTCATCTGTGAGCTCAAGGTCAGACTGAAGGTCGCTGTCGGTGGTTGCCATGGCAAGTTTGTGGGCCTTACATATACACAGTGACCCGTGCTGGATCAGGTTATGTGGGTCAGTGACCGGGGCTCCTTCGTACCTGATGGGCGACTGACCTTGACCTTTGATCAGCTGAAGGACAGACTTTGTTCCGTCGGTTGGGTTGCTCTGGTTGGGGAGACCTCCATACTGAGCGGCCAATAGGCTGCTTAACGTGGCAAACTGTTGGACCGTGGCAAACAGGAAATGTTCGATCTAGGGGGAAAGAAAACTACTGTAAAGGGAGTTATTCAATAGGCTGCTTAATGTGGCAAACAGGAAATGCTCGATCTAGGGGAAAAAACTACTGTAAAGGGAGTTATTCAATAGGCTGCTTAATGTGGCAAACAGGAAATGCTCGATCTAGGGGAAAAAACTACTGTATAGGGAGTTATTCAAGGGAGAAGGCCAAAATAAAGAATGATACGTGTAGACTTTCTCATCTTACTGTATAATAATATTTTCATATAAAAAAAAAATCTGGCTCTGGGGCAATACAACTTAGATTAGTTGAAGTTGTTTGAATTGCAATGCAATCAAAACGTATGTTTTACAGCCCTAAAACCTGTTATCAAGAACTGTCTGTGAGTTTAGAAATCATTCAGTAATAAAACACAGAGAATTTCTCGGTGTTTGTGGTAAACCCAAGTCTTGCCTATTACTATGTACATGTACAACAGTGAAGTCCTACCTCTGGTCTGGAGAAAGATTCCATGTCTTTTTCAGGTAAAATCAATTTATGAGAGGCCAAAAGCAGCTGAAATGTGAGAAAACAGAACACACTCAATATAAGGACTGCAATCATCTGTTCCTAAAATCCACCTATTCAATTATCAGAAGGCAGCTCATTGTGTGGGGATAAAAATGTGTTCTGCCCAATGACTCTGGACAAAAATCACTGCATTTGCATCACTATTATAATTAGTGTTTTATTTGGATTAATCTTGCCTTCACTCGTATTTAGAAAGCCTTCAATATTGGTTTAAATCAACATTAATAAAAAATATTAGATTACATTTGGCTTATTAGAGACCCACTCATGAAGTAAAAGATCACCTTTTTGTCATAAAATAGAACTAAACAAAGTCAGCGTTAAATAATAGATATCTCACCTTCTTGGCAATGAGGGCGATGTATACCCAGCCCTGGAACTTGCTGGTGAGGGTGAGGTCTGTGGAGGGTGGGGTTTTGGGGGTGAGGGCAGGCATGTCCATCAGGTGGACCGGGTTCCTGAGCTGTAGGTCCCTCTGGGACTGGAAGTGGACTATCTGGTCTGAAAGAACATCAGGCATTTTGAGAGCTACTTCAAATAACTTCCTTTTTTTCAAGTTTATCAAAAAGTCTAGTGAAACTTGTAGTGAAATCTTGCATACAGAACATCAAACATTCATATCGAGTCACATTTCAAATATAATATGCAGATTTTTTTTCTGCAAAATTTACATGTATAGAGGGAACAGGCCATTTTCTTATATTCATATCATTCAGATGCTGTGAAAACCACATTAAAGTATATCAGCTCACCAGCATAAAAGCAGAGTCTGTGAACACTGAGGTCCCTGTACATCCCTGTGGAGGGGTACAGTAACTCTCCGGGGGTCAGGCGGGCAGGGAGGAAGGTAAAGGTGTCCTCTACCCCACCCCGGGGACCATATCCATCCAGCCAGCCAATCAGATTACGGCTGTGTCGGACCACGAGCTGCTCCTGAACTGAAGGATAAATATAGGGAATACAGCTAAAAGTAAAATGAGGAATATGGATATAACATGTCAATTATCTGAATACTCTAAAAGTGGTTATTCACGTGTGGGGGAAATTTACACTGGTTACCTGGTAAACTTAAAACTGTGTAAAATACCCCTTCAAGTATGGTAAAAAACTCAAACTTTTGAGTGGTGAATTGTACATTTAATGCATATTTAATACCCACAGATATTGTTTGATCATAGAATATATGTGGAGCACTATCCGGTATTTAACCACCAATGTAAATACATGTACCCACTTCTACAGTGTGAATGAAAGCAAATTAAAATGATTTGAAATCCCGCAGAACTGCAAGCAAACACACACAGGGGATCAATGTTCATTGGTAGCCAAAATTTTCTGAGTATGTTGGAACATTATTTCATTTATAGTGTAATTATGATAATTTTGATAAATATTAAAGAAATGATTGTGTATATTCATGGGTAATAGTTACCTACGAAAGCCACAAACATTGGTCCCCCACAAACATTGGTCCCCCACAAACATTGGTCCCCCACAAACATTGGACCCCCACAAACATTGGACCCCCACAAACATTGGACCCCCACAAACATTGGTCCCCCACAAACAGTGGTCCCACACAAACATTGGTCCCCCACAAACAGTGATGACTCCACAGTAGTACTCACCTGTGGGTCTGTGGATGTCAGAGTTACACCTGCCTGACCGGACCAGCAGAGAGGACAACCAGTGTGGCTTGGTCCTCAGCACCCCGGCACTGCCCTGTGTAGAGAGACATACACACTACAGTACAGCCAAAACTCAATGGTCACCGAAGTTATACAAGACAATTAGTTCATTTCTCTAGCTCTCCTTTCCTCCATTACTTCTTTCAATACCCTCTCTCTCTCTCCATCCTCTCTTCTCTCTTTCCTTTTCAGTCACTCTCGCTTCTCTCTCTCTCTCTCTCCTCTCTCTCTCTCTCTCTCTCTCTCTCTCTCTCTCTCTCTCTCTCTCTCTCATTACCTTTGAGATCAGATATGGGGGAGCATTAATATACGTTCTCAAGAGAAACTTCTGAGACCCTAAAAAGAAAGTTAAACAATAATCAAACTGTTTAATTAGATCACCAGTTTAATAATTTCTTTTGATCAATCTTTTCACATTAATACTGGTCAAATTTTGCTGGTTCCAATGGTTAGTCATTTTTTATACTTTAATACTGTAGAAGCAGAAATATTCGTTGAGGATTTAATTTCATTATTTTCGTTGGCAATATAAGTCAACGAAATTAAATCCATGTTGAATTTTTAACCCATTGGCAAGTATTAATGAATACAAGGAGATTATGATATGACAAAATTAAATGCCAACGAAATCTTATTTGGTTTAAAAACAACGAAATTTTGACCCAACGAAAATATATGCTTCTACAGTATATATATATTAAAAACAACGAAATTTTGACACAACGAAAATATATGCTTCTACAGTATATATATAAAATTAAGTCCTGTACCTTACATTTCTTTGATCATAATTACCCCCCCCCCCCCACCCCCCAACTCTGTGAACACTCACCATCAGCCCTAAACTTCAACACTGGGTCCCCCTCTTTGTACCCCACGACCTCCATAGAAGACAGATCCCCCGAGATAGCCTTGTTGTCTCCACCGCCCTCGGGGGAATACTCTAGCAGATATTTCCCAGAATTCTCCACTCCACTGATCAAAGCTTCCGCCACATCCCTGGAAGATTTCAAAGAAATCAGAGAAATAACATTCAGAGCACTCTCGACTGTTTATAAGAGGAAATGCTATAAAATATAATTCAGATTTAAATTATTCAATTTATAGCATATAACAAATGGAAAATAAAAGATGTTATGAAAGCAGCTACATTAGTACTGAATGTTGATTAACAGTTGATTAATGTTGATAAACAGTCGTTTATGTTTATGATTAATGTTGATATCAAACAGTCGTTTATGTCAACTTACTTGTTTGGTAGACTGATGTAAACTTTCATCCCTTTTTCTAACTTCGATGGAAAATTGAAGCTCTGAAAAAAAATGCAAAAGAATTCTTTACAAAATAATAGTTTAATTAATATAGATAAATCATATTTTTTGAATTTTAGGTAGATCTGATTGGTAATTTGTTGACTATCCAGCCTCCTTAATAATTAACTTGTTTAATGTTTACACTAAGATACATGTATTAGCTGTTATCTTTACAGCACTTGGGGTATCTGAAGAAGAACTGGAAGCAGTTAAATGATATGCTCAGATTGAACGTCAATGCACAATAGATACACTGTACATTGATAGTGGATATCTTTAACGAACACTTGGGATATCTGACAATGAACAGGGTACAATTGAATGACATGTTCAGTCTATATTGTATAGATATACTTACCGGACACTTGGGATATCTGAGGATGAACTGGGAACAGTTGAATGGCATGCTCAGTCTATAATGTATAGATATACTTACCGGACACTTGGGATATCTGAGGATGAACTGGGAACAGTTTAACGGTATGTTCAGTCTATAATGTATAGATATACATACCGAACACTTGGGATATCTGAGGATGAACTGGGAACAGTTGAATGGCATGCTCAGTCTATAATGTATAGATATACTTACTGGACACTTGGGATATCTGAGGATGAACTGGGAACAGTTGAATGGCATGCTCAGTCTATAATATACTTACTGGACACTTGGGATATCTGAGGATGAACTGGGAACAGTTGAATGGCATGCTCAGTCTATAATGTATAGATATACTTACTGGACACTTGGGATATCTGAGGATGAACTGGGAACAGTTGAATGGCATGCTCAGTCTTTAATGTATAGATATACTTACCGGACACTTGGGATATCTGAGAATGAACTGGGAACAGTTGAATGGCATGCTCAGTCTATAATGTATAGATATACTTACCGGACACTTGGGATATCTGAGGATGAACTGGGAACAGTTGAATGGCATGCTCAGTCTATAATGTATAGATATACTTACTGGACACTTGGGATATCTGAGGATGAACTGGGAACAGTTGAATGGCATGCTCAGTCTGTACGTATCCTTGCCCAGCCAGTACTGCTCCATCAGCTCCGAGTTCTTGAACACTTCCAGGATATAGTCCTAGTCAAGAACAGACACACCGAATATAGTCCTGGTGACTATAGCATTTAAAACATAATAGTTAACAGATAAATAACATAATGTATAATATTTGAATTTAAAACTACATGCATCTTCAATTAAATTTGCAATGGAAAAATTATAAATACACTAAAATTTTGCCAGCAAGGGACTCAAAATTATATTAATATAATGTTAAAGCTGTTTTAGCCAGCAGGTGTCTCAAAATCACATTATAATGTTTAAGCTGTAAATTCATCATATGTGTCTTTGTTATATTTGAGTTTTGCTGTATCTATAAGTACCGTTCTATTATCTCCCTTCTTCACACGATTCAACCCCCTATGGTAGTCAGCATGCAGCATCACTGCTTTCAGTCTGTAATGAAATAATGATCAAATCAAGGAATCATAAAAAAGTGAGGGCTTTCTGTAGCTCTGTTTATTTACCTGTAGCTCTCTGTCTATTTACCTGTAGCTGTGACATTTTCCAAGGCTTTCTGTAGCTCTCTGTCTATTTACCTGTAGCTATGATATTTTCCACCGAGGGCTTTCTTTAGCTCTGTCTATTTACCTGTAGCTATGATATTTTCCACTGAGGGCTTTCTTTAGCTCTGCTGATTTACATGTAGCTATGTCTATTTACCTGTAGCTGTGACATTTTCCACTGAGTGCTTTCTGTAGCTCTGTCTATTTACCTGTAGCTCTGTCTATTTACCTGTAGCTCTCTGTCTATTTACCTGTAGCTATGTCTATTTACCTGTAGCTGTGACATTTTCCACTGAGTGATTTCTGTAGCTCTGTCTATTTACCTGTAGCTCTGTCTATTTACCTGTAGCTCTCTGTCTATTTACCTGTAGCTATGTCTATTTACCTGTAGCTATGACATTTTCCACCGAGGGCTTTCTGTAGCTCTGTCTATTTACCTGTAGCTGTGTCAATTTACCTGTAGCTGTGACATTTTCCACTGAGTGCTTTCTGTAGCTCTGTCTGTTTACCTGTAGCTATGTCTATTTACCTGTAGCTGTGACATTTTCCACTGAGTGCTTTCTGTAGCTCTGTCTATTTACCTGTAGCTATGTCTATTTACCTGTAGCTGTGACATTTTCCACTGAGTGCTTTCTGTAGCTCTGTGTCGGAGTACTTCCTGTCTTTCTGGAGCTCCTTCCACTGAATGGTGATATCTGACAGCTTAGAGGCTTGCTCCGCTACAACAGTCCACAGAACATTAACAGATCATTAAAAATTTACTTTTTTTTGTGAGAATGCAATGTGAGTAAACATAGTCATTTGACTTGAAACGTGTCAGTAATATTACATTTAAAAAAAAAAAGAATGAAGTTTATAACATATGAATGTTATATGTATAACATATGAATGTTATATGTATAACATATGAATGTTATATGTAACCAACTGGTTTTTTTTACTCTCATTTTGCATCTTGCTTGGGATGAATTGTTTTGCACCAACAAATCAGGATATCGAGTCATTCTATAAATTGTAAGCTAATAAAAGTTACTTTAGGAATATATGTCAAGGTTTCCCACATTAAGTATGACCCACCTGCGTGACACATGATGACCTTGACCTCATTAGGTTCTAAGATCCCTGTACTGTGATTTGCCCCACCATCCGCTTCCCTGGCAACAAATATAGTGTGGGGTTCCAGCTGCAACAAAGATTTCTTGAACTTTAGAAGTTCTAAACACATCCATTTAACCAATCAAATCAAGCTTAGGTACTATAGTAACTGAAACTTCTCAATCAGGAAGAAAACCAACTTTTGCATGCATTACGCAAGAATTTTTTTTTTTACAAAATCTCATTTTCATAAAAATTGAGGCTTAGTTTTTGTAGTCTTTTATTATACATTGTACATACATTGTAGCTCTTCTGATTGATATCCATGTAATTAAATAAGTTGTAATATTTACAGATATCTACACCAGACACCAGGAAGTCCTTGTAATGTCTAATGATATCTACATACAGACCTTGTAGCCTTTATGATATCTACTGGCATGTACACTACTTACCTTGTAGTTCTTAAAATATCTTCTGATATACAGCCTATTCCGGATATATTAAAATTCAGGGGACCGTGCAAATTATTTCAATATATCCGTATTTCAATATAAGCGAAATTGACCGATGTGAAGCCGCCATTTTTGAAAGTCCAATCCCAATGTGAGCATAGTAAACCAAACCCGAAGAAATTATTTGGTCATCATTTATTTATTACAGTGAACAGATTACATGGAATATTAGTCCTTGAAAGTTTGATTAAAATTATATCCGTAAGTTTCATTTTGTTACCATCTTATACCTCTTCATAATCTCCAGTCACATTCTTTTACGTTTTAGAGAAAAATCACCTGACTCAAACGCTTCAAATACTACTGAATGCTGCTTGTATATCAGTAAGTGTACTCGCGATAATATAAAATCCTAAGCTATTTCCAATTTAGGCTTTGTTCTTTTATCAATAGCCATAACTACTTTGTATTTAGTGCCCAAAGATAAGTTTTGGTTTCTTTTCTGTTGGGTTTCCATATTATGTCTAGCCTCCGTAAAAAAAAAAAAAAAAAAATCAACAGTGAATAAATTTTACTCTTTAAAAGAAGTATGAAAACACACATGATGAGAACTTATCAATTCACACCTTTGCATATCAACCGGTCAGTCTGGCATCATTACTGTCACCAACCGTGACGACAGCCGCCAGGGAGTACTTCAATATAACCATTATAGAAAAAATAATTATCACCTTTGGGGACCGATCAGTGGCTTCAATATAAGCGATATTTCAAAATAGCCGATTTCATTATATCCGTTAAATCAATGCATAGAAATTGAAAGGCAAAAACTGGGGATTTATTTCTATTTCAAAATAAGCAGAATTTCAAAATAAGCGATTTCAATATAAGTGGAGTAATCTGTATATACACTACACACCTTGTGGTTCCAATGATATCTACTGATATCTTAATAAACATATCATATAATCCTAAAATGTCTACTGATATCTACACTACACTTCCCGTAAATATTGTAATATCAACTGATGTCTACACTACACAGCTTGTAGCCCTTATAATATCTACTGATATCAAAACTTGTTTTATAAACTGATATCTACACTAAAACCTTTGAAATATTTACACAACACACCTTGAGATATTTGCTGATATCTACACTACAATTTTTGAAGTATTAACTGATATCTACACTACACACTTTGAGATATCTGCTGATATCTACATGTCACACCATGTAATATCTACTGATATTTACAAACAAACCTTGAGCTATCTGCTGATATCTACACTGCAAACTTTGAAATATCAACTGATATCTACACAACACAACTTGAGATATCTACTGATATCCTCACTACACACCATATAACATATACTTATATCTACACTACACACCTTGTAATATCTACTGATATCTACACACCTTGTATCCCATGGCTGTCTTTGTGGTGTTGTGTAGGATGATCTGTCCTGTACACTGTCCAGAGTAAATCTTCATCATGTTCAGTACTTTGGGTGGGCTGATGAAATGAACAACAACAAATCAAAAATCAAAGTCCTGATAGTCCTTAAACTTCTAGAATGCACTCTGGAACTATCAATTACATAGTAGAAGAAATCTTTTCAAACATAACCCTAATACAGCAATCAATCAATCTTCCTGATGAAGAGTTTTAATTATTTATTTTTCTTGGAACTTTTATTTATGGAAAAATGAATTTGGAATTGACCAAACACCAACATGTATATAGTTACAATACATCAAGGAATGTACAAGTTATACTCAGCAGAGTTGTCTCCAAGACCTGGGAGGCGGGGAATTTCCCCGCCTAAAGTTTCGTAATTACCCGGCTATTATTGCATTTCAAACATAATCTAGCTATAAGCTAGACCTTCTACTTCAATTTTTAGAGACAACCCTGAATTATACTAGAAACATGATTAATAAACAGTCCAAAAGCTGATAAATATTAATATATTCATCATTATTTCAATGAAGTTTAGTACAGGTAGATATCATAAATATATCATAATTATTGTAATAAAGTTAAATAAATAATGTCATACTGTATTCAGGGTTATTTTCGCCCCGTGTTATTTTCCCCCTTTTTCATTTGCAAACGGTTTTACCCTGTCTTGAATTCTCCCATAAAGAAAGATAGTTTAAGACATAGGAGTTTGCCCAGTCTTAAATTCGTCCACTGACAAGGAGGGCAAAAGGGGCGAAAATAAAACAGGGATGAATATTACCCTGTATACTGTAATTATAACGGTCTAATAAACTTTAAATTTAGTACAAGAAACTACAGATCAGTAAAGCCATGAGGACAGTGATGACAGTATATTGATGGACCACACCCACCTTATAATTAATCCCTCTTTATGGATGAACTCCACACTATTTGGTGCCAGCTTCTTCTGTAAGACAAAACAAATTCACACATTATAGTAAAATTATACTCATCATTTATAATACAAATACTGACAATGTATTTAATTGTCAATTACAGATTATTCATCTTGAATCATGACAAAACCAGAGCCAAGAAAGATCTTCCCAACTTGATTTTTCTTTTAAACTAGTTCATATGTCTGATGTCATTTGTACAATTGGCTGTGTGAGCTGATATTTTGTACCTGTCAGACCCCAAACAACTCTACATTTCACTGAGACACATTACAACCAATCAAAACACAAAGGCCAGTCACTTTCTATGATTTCAGCATAAGACAGGTTTATTCGTACCGCGTTTGGGTCTAATGGAGTCCATGGTTCGACCTCCATCAACCTGACGACCTCGTGCCCAGAGTGGAGTCCAATCATTGGGTAGAAGTCCGGCAGCTTCTTCCCGTTGTCTGGGATCGTCATCTTGTGAACCTTAAAACAATAAATCAAGCCGACTCATGTGGTGTCTATAATTTATCTAAGTACAGTTGAACTTTGATCTCTCAAACACTGATATCTCGAATAGAGTGGATGTTGAAGTGGTTTTTAGTCCCAACCACTTATTTTTTAATATAAGTATTTTACCCTCAATATCTTGAATACTCTTATATCTCGAAGTTTTAAACAGTCCCATCGAGTTCGAGATAACGAAGTTTGACTGTACTAAGCAATCATATACTGTACAGTAAATAGCCAAAATAATATTTATCATAAAACAAAGAATTGAAGGTACTGAAAATGCAATTTAAGTATGCAGAAATCAGAAATCCCACCAAAATTTACCTTTTGTAATCTAATATCTCGATAATTGATGTAAATTCTGTATCAATGCCAACAGTATTCTGCATTTAGCAAAAAAATATTACTAGTTTCTAGCCATTTCAAACCTTTGCTATCTTTTTCCATTAAGAATTTCACTGTGCGGTAAAACAAAAATACCAGCTATCTATGGATAGCAGTATTGCACTAGTGTTCAATACTCTAAGGTTAAATTAAATCTCTTTCACAATCTTCAGGAGTTTTAGCTCATAGGTGAAACATAAATTTTAATACCAACTATATAAGACTGCAGTCCTTAACATTGTTCAATACTGTAAATGTACCACATTTGGCTGTGTATTTTATTTAACGTTTTGGCGGGATGCGTTTTCCACTATCAAGTACATCGGTAAATGCCCCGCATATATGTATAAGAATAGTCATATTCAGAAGTATGTTAATTCAAATCCATGCCAATTTGTTTAAAAACTAATTTCAGCCAAATATCATACATGGAAAATAAACTACGTTCATTGTTAACAGTACCTTTCAAAGCTTAAGTTACCTCTTTCCCTTCTTTAGAAATTTCAGTTCGTGGGTAAAACAAAGATTAATAATAATACCAACAATATAACACTGCAGTATTTAATATTGTTTGATACCGTTCAGAGCTTAAATTACCTCTTTCTCCTTCTTCAGGAATTATAGTTCATGGGTGAAACATGAATTATAATTCCAACTATATAAGACAACCATACTTGACATTGTTCAATACCTTTCAGGGCTCAAGTTACCTCTTTCTCGTTCTTCAGGAATTTCAGTTCATGGGTTGTGACATCATACTCCACCGCCATCACATCCCCAATGGTGCACTGCTCAAACTCCTCCTTGGAGCTGCCACTTTGTTTGTACACTCTGTCATGGTAACAAGCAACAACCATATGACTGGTGCAAATGATGTGAGGAAATAACATGCTTACAACCAATATAGACATTTACTTATAATTATATGTATGTTTCCATTTATGAACCTATAGAATAATAGCAAAAACTTTAATTCTTGTGGGAACTTTTTAATGATTTCACAATGATTGCTGCTCATGCTTATCATAAACTTTGCATTATATATGAATGTAAAGTTTCAATATAAAAAACAAAGTTATGTTAACTTAATAATAGTTCTGAATGATTTGCCTTTCTCAGGCATAAATATTTTGTAATAAACAGCAATGTTAAAATTATTAAATAAAAGTACATTGGGATATTAACTTGGTTGCTACATGATCAATTTTTTGGGTCCTTGAGGATTTAATTATGTGACCAACAAAGTTTATATCCTAGATAACATTTTACAATGACGTTTATTTCTTAATTGAAAGAAACCAAACTAATTGATGGAAATCTTGCTGATCAGTAATATTTGTAAAACAGTAACAGTTGTAAAATATACATTTTCTGACTCTGATGAACATCTAATTAATAATTCAAACGTATTTTATTGATAATTCAAAAGGATTGGGCAACAAGCTAAGCCTATGTAGACCCTTTCCAAATATCTAATTAATTTTAGATAAATTAAACAATGAAAACACAGCTGAGGTCAACATGTCTGTTGGTACTGGTAGTCAAATCAAGGAGACTAAAAGCAATCTTCCTAGGTTTGAAGGCAGATGCTTAAGGCAAACATAGGCAAGATCGGATAAGCAGGAAGTGGCAAAAGAACAGGAAATAGCAAAATTTAGCGTATTTAATGTTAAAATGAAGAAGAGACTCTTAGATATTTGGGACGTGCTTCGGCAAGATATAAAGAACATGCATTGCTAGGAGATCTTTGAAACTGAACATTCCTGGAAACTTAAAATAAGGTATGACATGGACAGAAATGTAAGTCATACAAGCTGAGAGGATAGACCTTGTTGTCATCTTATATACAGAAATGCAGGATTGAAGAGGATTAAATAAATAAATAAGGTACTGTGGTCACATTAATATTTGTGGGTATCAATTTTTCAATGAAAATTACAGTTTTAGGGACTACATAAATTCCGTTGTCAATGATCCTATCAATACAAAATGTTAGTAGAAAATACACTTCAATGAACATTAAATTTTGTGGATCAGCTTAACAACAAAATCTACGAAAATTAGTATTCTACAAATATTGATGAAACCACAGTTGTCCTGCTTTCCCATCATGCATTGCTGGTAACACTGACCTTCCGTCGTCGGCATGGTAAGCGTAAGAGTTTGGCTTCCAGCCGGGCATGTTGTTACTGGGATAGAGTCTGGGACAGATACCGACTCCAACGGAGCACTTGTAGCCCCGGCATAAAATCTCTACAGGAAAAAATCCCAAAATATGGAAAACATTTATAGCCCCGGCATAAAATTTCTACAGGAAAAAATCCCAAAATATGGAAAAAATTTCTATCCCCTGCATAAAATCTCTACAGGAAAAAAATCCCAAAATATGGAAAAAATTTATAGCCCCTGCATAAAATTTCTACAGGAAAAAATTCATCTTTACTAGCCAAGGGTTTTCCGTTCACTTTGTTCCCCATAAACCCTTTCATTACAAAAACTTGGTGATGTGGTGGCGCTGTCTAGCGAGCAACTTGAGTTGCATCCCTTGCATATTTACATTTTAATCGAATTAAACAACAGGTTATATACACACTACAGCATTAATACAACTTGAAAACATGTTGACTACCAAATATCGGAACATAATTAACGATGCTATTAAATATGAATTGGCTAGTGAAGACGGAAAAAACCCAGAAATATGGAAAACATTTACTCTACATTTGAAAACATGTTTGGCCCATTGAAACATTTTTTTCCCTTTAATCAAATAAAACTTCAGCTCTGAATTAATGGGAATTCACAATTATGATCTTGTGAACCTGATAAGGAACAAAGTTGATTATTTTCAGATTTGATTTCATTTGAATTTCATTTTCATTTTATTCTGAATCATAAGTTATTATCATTTATTTACTGTCATTCCTTACTTATTGAGAACTTCCTTAGAGATTCTGAAAAAGGCTTCGGTCCAACAAACTGACCAACAGCTTTGGATCCCTTGGCATAGCTGTATAATAAACACAAACTCAACGTCAGAAATGTTTGGCAAAAGCAATGATTTAACAATGACCTAACGTTGTTTACAACACCTTACAGAGTGTTCGCCCATTGACCCACTTTGAAGTCTTTTACTTTTCAATTCTCTTTTACAAAATATGGCATTGATAAAAGTAAACAATATGTACCGGGTATTTATTAAATACTCCTTATTTACTATATAGATATAATTTCAAATAGCACCTCAGTACCTTACTATCATATAACTTCAGCTGCTTCTGTGTAAAACAGTTCTAATTTAACTTTCATTTGAGTAAATTTTGTCTCTCAGTACCCTGGTATTTTTATTTGGTCAGTGCCCTGTCTCTCAGTACCATCAGTACTTTGATTTCACTCACCACACAATGCCAGCCTCCTGGAGAGCCAACACCTCTCTGTTTACGTCTGTACAGTACTGGATAAATGTCGGAACCACAGGCTTGGAATCCCCTCTCTCTGCACTGCTGCTAACAGCTCCCTACAGAAACACAGTAAACTAATCACATACAATTATAGAAATTAAGGATATCTATCCATCAGCTAGGTTAGATAACTCAGAAACCACAGCCTTGGAATCCCCTCTCTCTGCACTACTGCTAACAGCTCCCTACAGAAACACAGTAAACCAATCACATACTATTATAGAAATTAAGGATATCTATCCATCAGCTAGGTTAGATAACTCAGGAACCACAGCCTTGGAATCCCCTCTCTCTGCACTGCTGCTAACAGCTCCCTACAGAAACCCAGTAAACCAATCGCATACAATTATAGAAATTAAGGATATCCATCCAACAGCTATTTTAGATAACTCAGGAACTGTGATAATGTTAACCCAGGTCATCTTGTCCAAGTTAGGTTTCCTGATGGATTAAAAGCACCATAGCTAGGCATTAGAGATATAATGTTATCATAATCACCTAGTCCATATGTCAAACCTTTAGCCAGAAAAAAAACAACACACCTTTGGAGCAAACAGCCTGATCTTCACTCTGTCCCCTTGTTTTACATAGAGCCTCAAATCTGTAGATATAGAGAACAAATGTTTCCTATTAAACAAAAGCCATTGTTAAAGTAGCATTCATTATACCATTAAAAGCAAAGTATGAGAATAATAATACAGTTCTATGTACATGGATGGATACTTAAATTACATGTGTGTTTAAAGACACTGGATAGTCTCTTTATACAGTTTGTTCAATAACACTATGTTGTCTGTTCAATAACACTGTAAAGTCTGTCCAATAACACTGTAAAGCCTGTCCAATAACACTGTAAAGCCTGTTCAATAACACTGTAAAGCCTGTCCAATAACACTGTAAAGCCTGTCCAATAACACTGTAAAGCCTGTCCAATAACACTGTAAAGCCTGTCCAATAACACTGTAAAGCCTGTCCAATAACACTGTAAAGCCTGTCCAATAACACTGTACAGTTTAGTTTGTTTGAGATTTACCTTTGTTGCTGTTCTGTGCATACGTCAGGTCGGACAGGTTGATGTCTTTATTATAAGTCCGAGCCATACCAGGGGCCGTCAAGATACACTTTCCATCGTTTACTGAGCTGTGCCAAACAAAATCACGTATTTACAGAATTACACTGTTATACATGTATAACAACACAAGGTAGACTTTGAAAAGAAATTTATTGAGCAAATCGAGGATCTGATTTAATCAGATTGATCCCAGTGTAGGGTTTGTTTTCATCTATATATCATACTCATATTTTTTGCTATAACAATCACATTAAGATCAAGATCTAGTAAATGAAAAGTGCCTACAGGTTTATGAAGATATAAATGCTATAAGTGGTGCTTCATACCAATAGCTTTGTTTGATAGGGTGTACCTGTGCTTAAAATTTTTGGCAAACAAAATAAAAAATCATGTTTCAAACTGTGACTTTCTATGTAATTTGTAAGAAAACAATGAGTTTTGTCCATTTTTGAGTATTGAGATATATCTAGAATCCTATCCAAAAATGGCATTAAACAAGCTATTGACCTCTTCTTTAAAATGATGTCAAATTAAACTAGAGGTACTGTGAGCAAGCTCACAATTGATATCCCCCGCTAAGATAAAAATCATAATGCGTGTATTTTTCCAATTATAGAAAATATTGGATGAATCTATTTCACCGTCCATTTTCTATAAATAACAACTGCTCTATTTTTTTTAAACTGTTGGTCATAAGCAATATTTGTGTGAAGTAAGAACATTCAATGCTTCTCCATAAGAAAGATAATGACCAAACACGAATTTTGCACGTTTTCTGCCAGTGACCTTGACCTTACTCAAATGACCTTGGGTCAAGGTCATGACACACCCATTGGTCCTAGGCAATATTTGTGTGAAGTTAGAACATTCAATGCTTCTCCATAAGAAAGATAATGACCGGACACGAATTTTGCTTTATTTTTCCCAATGACCTTGACCTTGCCCAAATGACCTTGGATCACCCTTAGGTCATAGGCAATCTTTGTGTGAATTAAGAACTTCCCATGTTTCTCCATAAGAAAGATATGGACTGGACATAAATTTTGCACCATTTCTACCAGTGACCTTGACTTTGCCCAAATGACCTTGGGTCAAGGTCATGACACACCATTAGGTCATAAGCAATCTTTGTGTGAAGTATAAACTGCCAATAATTCTTCATAAGAAAGATATGGACCGGACACGAATTTTGTATTTTTTTACCAGTGACCTTGACCTTGCCCAAATGACCTCGGGTCAAGATCATGACACACCCTTAGGTCTTAAGCAATCTTTGTGTGAAGTAAGGAACTTCCAATAATTCTCCATAAGAAAGATATGGACCGGACATGAATTTTGTATTTTTTCTGCCAGTGACCTTGACCTTTTCCGAATGACCTTGGGTCAAGATCACGACACACCCTTTAGGTCATAAGCAATCTTTGTGTGAAGTAAGAACTTCCAATGTTTTTCCATAAGAAAAATATGGACCGGACACGATTGCACAGACAGACGGACAAGGTGATTCCTATATACCCCCCCAAACTTCGTTTGCGGGGGGTATAATGATGGTATCGGGATCACTTTTCCCATGATTCAACATAGAATGTTAAGAAATTTTTTAAAAAGCTTCTTTAAATGCTGTAAAGTACGGAAAAATATCATCAAATCAATTATGATGTCATAATGGATTTAGAACCATAACGACACTCTGAAGTCATTAATTAGATCTTGACTTTTAGGTTTGGTTTGGGTAAACAACAGGCCAACAACCAGACTTTATTATTTCTTGGGAACACAAGAACAGTGTATTTATTTAAGGATGAATTCAACTGCTACCCAATCTATACTCATACAAACTAGGCATGAACAGTTAATGCTATATACACCGCAAAGAAAACAGTCACTTGACCTATCAAGACTTATTGCGGCAAAGGCATCATTCTTTACACAATATAAATTGAATTTTTGGCCAATCAGAAAGCATGTTACAACCAAAATTATATTTATACCTTAGACATATTGGTGGACACATTCCCTGCGTCACATCGACCTCCACCTCATTGAAAGGTCACCGGGCTCAAGGTCACTTGGTGGATCTCTGAGGCCGAGGTCAAGGACATTGCCATAGGTCTCAGTTCTGTTCTCAGATTCTGAAAATCATTTAGAAATGACACTGTATTACATATTATAGAAGCACATACAGGTATATTCAATTTATTGAAATTTTGTTGTTTTTAAACCAAATAAAATTTTGTTGGAATTAAATTGTTCTTAAACCAAAAAAATTGTTTTTGGATTTAATTTGTTTTCAAAAAAAAAATAAAATAGGTCACAGTTAATTAGGTGAACTTACCCAAAGGTTCTTGGCACAGGTGACACAGATCCCACAGAACACACAGCCCGGGGTCGCGGTCCGACACCCACACTGTCGGAGGTCCGTCCCCATCACCCTGTTGTAGACACAGTTCTCTCCCTTGTCACAGCACAGGTTACACACGGTACAGACTGACTGTCCACTGTCCGTGTCAGGGAGCGGGAACCAGTTGTGATGGCAGCTCACTGACGAGTTCACTGTCAATGACAGCAAAAGAAGGATGAACCGGACATTCACCTGCATGCTCATAGTTTCAAAAATGTTAAACAGGGAATTACCTCTTTCTCATATTGATATTACATCATCTACTTTTTAAAGGATTTGAATAGAGATGATATTCATCCCATCTATTATAATACAAGATGGATTAACTAGTACTAGATATATCTTTTCATGTCCAGGACAATAGACACAGATCTTTGATTTATTGTAATGTCCTCTACATTCAGAGAAGAATGGATGTGAATCCTGTGTATATTATATCAAAATTTTCAATATGTCAGATTTTTATTACTGGTAACTTATATAATTGGACTGAGGTTTTGATTTAAACACAGACCTGCATTGAGTGGCGAGTTCTGTGATACAACTGCTAGGACTGCCGCGCCTCTTGATAACGCGGTCCACCAGGTCCGTGACGAGACAGAAGACGTGACGTGTGTACTCCCTAACACTTCTCTCTGTGTCATCATTCACTGACGCGCCGTTCTTCTGGGGGAGGTAACAACGACACTCAACCTCCAGGGTACGTGCTCCTAAAACATGGAAACAAGAAAATAACTGAGCAAAATCACATGTTCCCCACACTGCCTGATATAATAACATTTTTAAATAAAAGTCCTACCATTGGTCAATTCTTTTATTTAAACAGTTCTAGCATTGGTCAATTTTTTAAATAAAAGTCTTTACATTGGCCAATTTTTTAAATAAAAGAGTCATACCATTGACTGCCCCCTCTTTGACAATGGTCTGAACAACACCAGACAGAGTTACTGTCCCTTCCTGGGACAGGATGATGGGCCGGCTGTATCCAACAATGGCGGAGAGAATAAGGGGAAGTAACTGTGGCGGGAACATCGCGGGGAAGCTGTAAGATCTTCGTAACAAAACGCAATCCTTGACTGCCCTGCTCTCTGCTCACAAACTCCCTCTGTAAATAAATCAAAGGTTTTATGAGTCATTTTGGTGTTAAATTGACATGCTGGAAGCAAGGCTAGCAAGCAATATTGCTTTAACAGATAAATAAAAATCAGGTTGTTTTATATCGTCTTAATGCTCACCAAATTCACAATGAATGTAAATCAGTGGCTCAATATAAATTCAGCTCTTTGTTATAATCACCTTTCTTTGTGCAGGAAATATTGTGTTACAATTTGGATGATCAACCTTTCTGCAACAATTATATTTTTTCAGTGGTGGTGGTGGGGGGGGGGGGTGAAGAGGGGGATTGGGGCAGGGAGAGAATTTGCAATTTTAATTGGCATTTTTTTCTTGTAAAATAACTCATACTATACAAACAGTTGTCCTATACACAGAATCTCATTTAAATAAATGGGTTTTTTCTGTGAATCTTTCTGAAGGAGGACACAAGTTCTTGGTCAGTGAGTAAACAAACATCTCGTACTTCACAGTATATGAGTATGGTTGTTCGTATAATATAGTCTCACATTACATGTAAGTATGTTTCTGCTATCAGACTTACAAAGCTCTGTGCGGGAGGACTCAGATTCTGGGTCAGTGCGTACACAAACAACTCATCCTTGACATTAGTCCTCCAGGTCACCGGGATCTTCATCAGGCCAAGGTAATTCTGTAGAAAGGTCAAGGTCATTTGGTCCTTGTCCGTGTCCTGTCAAAAAAAATTATCAAGCATGATGTAAGTATTTGATTTTATAAATGTGCATGTATTATACATGCATTAGTTTTAAAAAATTCCTGTCGTTTAAAAAAGTGCAATCTTTGATATTTGAAATCCTCCATTGAGATTCTACCTTAAGTACTGCTTTCCATACAGTAGAGGACTTCCCAACAGCAGTAATGCCTGCAGGAGAAGATTCCAGTTTTGTAAAGTTGATCAGAGACTCGGCAGGCTTTCCTGCAAAGTCAAAATCTACGGCTAGCAAGCCACAGTCTGACTGTAAACACAACAGCTCCCCCTACATAAAGAAAAAAATCATGGCATTTACAGCACTGTAAACTTAGGAGGACAATGAGTCTATTACACAGTAATATCAGTTAGGTATTCCTCAAGGTTTTTAAAATCTTATTATTCTATCCTGTCAATCATGAACTATATGAAACCATACGAAAATTTGATGCAGGCAATTCTATAATCTGATTTGCAATTTGTAACAAAATGGCAGAATAGCATATTTAAGCACTATAAAAGTGGTTATTTAAGTATGGGGAAATTTACTCTAGTTATATGGTTAGTTATAAACCACGTAAAATACACCTGAGTGGATGGTAAACAGTTCAAAACTAACTAGTATGCTAAATCACACATCCCCGTTTTTTATACCAACACATAGTGTTTGACCATTAAAAAGGCACATCAAATCATGAGTTTGATTAACTGCCTTTAAAGTTCTAAAATAAGGCATCTACAGTACAGATGATGACTGTCTGTATATACCCTACAATACAGATGATGACTGTCTCTATATACCCTACAATACAGATGATGATGTCTCTATACTGTGGAATCATTAAAATTCGTGGGGATCAATTTTCATCGATTGCTTAAATTTTACAGGTTTGTGGGGACGTAATTTCGTGTATTCTTGTATACCTACAAAAGGAAATATGACTTTATTGCCTTAATTTATTTATTCTTGGAGGATGTTAATTCGTGGATAAGAGGTACCCACGAATTCCACGAAAATTGAGCCACAACAAAATCTAATGATTCCACAGTATACCCTACAATAGACCCCCACTCACCTTGTGGTACATGGCCTCCACCAGCCTTAGAAACATCTCCCCTGTAAGGAATTTGGGCGACACGCTCTTAATGTTCTCAAACAGGCTTGGGCAGGCTATGTCCTGTGACCGTGACTCCACCACTGGACAGATTCCGTGGGCGCGGACTTCCTGTCTGATCAGATCTGGGACCTTCAGCAGTGAGGATGGCAGACTGTACAGCGCCATCTGCTGGTCTCTGTGGGACAGGAAGTGGTTTAAGATGGCCGTCTTTACCGTGTCTATTCCCTGTGACAATTGAAACAAATACCAAAAGTAAAATCTAGTGGTTACCATCATGATAACAATTCTCACCATCAAAAAGTAATTACTGCATATTTTTTCATTACTACTCTGAGACTCCTCTCTCTCTCTCTCTCTCTCTCCTCTCTCTCTCCTCTCTCTCTCTCTCTCTCTCTCTCTCTCTCTCTCTCTCTGAGTGTATTCTAAGTTAATCATTTTCCCTGAATGCATTTTGTCAATTGAGAATGTCTCTTGATAACTACTAACTGATACTTCAATTATTAATCTGAAATATTGGTGGATTTACCTATTTCAATAACCCTATCCATTCACACGAAGTATTGGGGTATATCTATAATGAAACCCTGTGGTCCACACCCCAAGGATATACAGAGGCAAACTTTTGATCTGTCTCACTTTTATAAAAGAAATATTTCTTAAGTGTCATGGCTCTGAGTATATCTAATTCAGCCCTATGATAAAAGCCTGTCAAAACTTACTTTAAAATTGGATCTCAGTTTAAAGTTCACAAATGGAACGATACATACCAGGAACAGTACTATATATATATATAACTATGTAAGTTCTACCTCACTGGAGGACAGTTTGGCGGACAGATACGTCAGTCTGTCCGGGGACTTGGCGAGTCTCTCCAGGTTCTCCGAGGCTCGGACGAGTTCGCTCAATCTCTGCTGCTGATCCAGGCCCAGACTGTCAGACTCACTGACCAACAAAATAGGAAGTGACATCATCAGACCAACAAAACTAGTGAGTTCAATCATAATAAAGACTGAAACATCAGGAAGTGACGTCATCAGCGAGAGAAAAGGCTAGGAGGACAGACGATATCATAGAATTACAGGGCTGCGTTTTCAAAAGAACTTACAGCCAAAATAATGAATGCTTATTAATCACCAACTAATCAATGATTTATTTTTATGTCTGGAAAATATAACTATGGGAATTGAAATATTTGTAAACAAATGGTTAAATGTCAATGTTGTTCTCTAAAGATCATTTATGTAAAATGCATCCCAGATATCCAGAATAAATTTTATATTCATAGATGTTTTAAGGAAAAAAATATCAAAGTCTGATTCTTATCAGTTATTATGAATAGAATTGACATTGTCTTTTTAAGTTGATGCTTATGCAATCATAACCAGTATCTTTTAATTACATGAAGCTATTAGCTGCAAGTCATACAGTAACATAAAAAAGATATAAAGTTTGCAAGTATTGAATAAACTAATGAACGTTGATTGAGCCTTGAGAAATAATTCTATTGGAAATTCGATACTAGCACAGACTGACCCCTCCAGAGTCCGGATGTGGTCCCTGATTTTTTGGACACATGGCAGCTTATCCAAGGTCACTTTGTCCCTTGAGAGCCGCCATGTTAGCACCGCCTGTCACATCCAGGACCGTGAATCCACACCCCGGAAATGGGGAACCACTTGCCCCAGAACTCTTCTGTCAAACAAAAATATTTTTATTAACCATATTGCTGCAAGCAGGTATTTTCTACGACTTTTCTTAATTTATATGGCACAACTAAACATTGTCAAAGAAAGGAACCATTTACATATATAAAGCAAGTGACACAGTGAAGACTTCCTGAGAAACTACTCAGTTGTTCATTTATTTTTTTTTAGGGGAAATGGGTCTTATTATCATGTCATGTACAGGCCTTATTTATTCTTCAGCTAGCATAATATATTTGTAATTTGCTTAAAGTTTTAAAGCCTTTTTATCATGTTTATTATCTTCTATAAAATATTTCAATATTTTTTATTTTGTTACCTGCTACATTTTGCAATCTGTTACAAATAATGTTTTTACATTTGTATCACATATGGTTACATTTGTATGAAATATATTATTTATGTATCAAGTATGGTTACATCTATTTGAGATATTGTTATTTTTGAATGAAATATAGTTACATATTGTTACATCTGTATTACATTAGAGTTTTACCTGTCCTTTGGATGAAAACTTTGCCTTGTTCCAGTCTGACCCGGAACTGAATCCGCGGATTTGGATGACAGAGAGATGAGAAGAGTGTGCCACAAATGGGAACAGGCCATCCGCATAATGCTTCATCTTATGTCTGTAGACCTACTGAACAAGATAATCATGCCAGGCAATTGTTGTCTTAAATAGCATTACACTACGTTTACAAAACTCCTGTTACATTACCCCTATGGAACTTCTTTATTCCAGGTAAAAACAGCTCCATACTCCAATAGCTAATCAATTATAATAGATAGTATAAAATATCCTCTTTTATGCTACTTCTTCTTTGTTCCTTGTTAAGTAAACCTCGTCCTTGTTTATCATGCATTACATTGCAAACTACAGAAGATTACAACTCCTCTTGCCTTATGATTTTGTATTCGCATTACATTCTATATTACATTACACAATACATTACATTATATTACATTTTCTCCCTATATGGTACTTTTTCTTTGTTCCTGATTAAGTTAACCTCCACTAGGCTGGCTGATCATCTTGTATTTAATTACATTACATAACATTATTTACATGTATTACAATAAACAACATGTTACATTACAGGTACATTATATCATAATACAGTCAAAACTGCCGAAGTTGCCACCCCTATTAAGCAGTCACCTTTTGTATGCGGTCACTTTATTTCCTCCTGATGAAAATTCCTATATAATTGCCCTCTAAAGAGCGGTCACCTGTCTAACGCAGTCAGCGGTCATCATATTTTGATCCAAAACTGTACAGTCAACATGCATTAGGCAGCCATTTTGGGCTGTCACATGATTTACACCCGAGGATTTTAAACATGGCTTCAGACTATCGGGTAATGTAAACAATAATTATACGCTTGAGTCCGAGAGAAACCAAATTAATCGATGTATTTATAATACATAATTGGCAGATCAGATATGACTGGGAATCAAGTGAATCGTTTAAACATCTAATAACAATGTTTGTTTTATAAACATGAATGAAAAAAGGTGTAAAAAATGTGACCCGCTGTGAAGCAAGAGAAAATTGCTTGATTTAATAATATAATTTTTAGTTCAGATACGGTCGGTTAAAAACTTCATTGCTGATTTGTATTAAAAGTGTTTGTTTACTATGTATACCGTAATCATGAAAATAGGTTAGAGTTATAATTGTGAAAATATCAGCGACAAGGTTTTACTACATCATGACTTTTTTCAATAATTTTAAAAAATATAAAAATTGCATTCACAATGCATTGTTATATATTGTCCTTATTTTAAATATTATAATAATAGATACAATAAAACACATCTAATCATTAACTTTATCTATCATTTTGATACATTATTGTTTTATTGTGATAATTGTTTTAATAAGGTATTTGATGTTGGCAAATTCATAAGTCTCTATTCAAAGGTCACCTCTGTTAAGAGGTCACTTTGGGTGCCTCCTGCAGGTGACTGCTTAATACAAGTTTGACTGTATCTCCCTTCATCGTACCTCTTCTCCGTTCCTGGTGAAGTACACTTCGACTTCGCTTTCCTCAATCAGCTCCCCGTCCTCCCGGAACTTCCCCTTCACCCCGCACCCCAGGACATCCCCCTCAACGAATTTCAGGTCCTCACTGGTGATCAACCTCTCTTGGCTGCACACACTGTCAAAATATATAGAACTGATATGACTGCATACCATCAATAAATCATTACATAATACACACAAAATGATTACAACCATCAAAATTAACAGACACATGATCACACAGCATGTACAGTAAAACTTGTTTAGTACGAACACGGATATTGCGAATTCACGGATATAGCGAAGTCATCTTGGATCCCCAGCTTTGTAAATTTAATGAATTTCTTATACGGTTATAACGAATTACGGATATAACGAAGTTATTTCTTAGGTCCCAGTGACTTCGTTATAACCGAGTTTTGCTGTATATGATCAGTGACTGTGACACACTGCCACAGGATGTGAACGCTTTACTGTAGGTTCCTTATTTCATGCACGTGCTTAGTTCCACAACTCTTAGTACGCTTTTTATCAAATTTTGAGAATATTTCAATTCAATTCAGTTTATTGACATCACAATGTTGGCATACAGTCAAAATGAAATCAAATAGCAGACAAGTGGCAAAACAAAAAAAAAAACCAAAAAAAATGTGCAACAAATTTTTAAACATATATATGATATAGGTATTCTAGAACCTCCTCTTTTTAAAGAGTTTTCTGTAAAAATGAACATTAGAATTAAATAGAAATAGCAGAATGATCAATACAATACAAAGTTTTAGACGTACGCCCCAACCCTTGCACTGTTTTTGCTGCAATAGAAGACTTCATATCGAGAGCATCCGATGTAATCGGAAGAATCCGCAAATCCGTGGGTGAGTCCGATCCCCATGTCAGGGTTGTCCACCCCGTAAACAGAAACCTCCATCTCAAAGTAGGTCATCTGGGCATTGATGGGGGTCCGTGACATCAGGAAGGCGTAGGAGTGTTTCATGTCTGAACTGTAAATAACACGGAACTAGAAAACTGACCAGTCAGGAAGGGCCCCGCTATGACAATGAATATAGAGAAGTGAAAAAAACTTTGAATTCTAAATTTTCTGAAGCAGGCAAGATATTTAATCCCAGGGGATTAATTGTTCTGCTCTCTCATCCTTTTCTTCTAAATTTACAATAAGATTTTTTTTTCGGAAATGACAGAATGGGGTTATTATCTGATTACCTGTTAAAATTAACAGCATTAAGGCAGAAAAAAATAAAATAAAAAATAATTAAAAAATAAAATAGTAAAAAAGGATATCTTAATATATATCTTGATTTTAGAATTCAATAAAATTATCATAAATCATTGTGTACAGGTTTTTTAACCAAAATAAAGTATGAATATTATATTCTAAATCCATATTTCAAAGAATGTACACAATACTACACATCATTCAAAATTGACCTTAACTTCAAAACAAAGTTCATTTGCAGATACAGGCAATGCAGTAATTAATCTCAATGTGACAGATAAAGATAAAGCTTAGGATTTTCTTCCTGTGGAAGGTTAATTAATCCCAAAGGACAAATATTGCACAGCTTTTCAAGAATACAATGGTAACATTCTCAGCAGTTATCTCTCTTTGCCCATTTATTCTTATGCATAGTTAAGGAATCTACCCCACCATCCCAGCTCCAAACCAGAAGACATAGAGAACCAAACTTAGCATCAAAATATGTATTTTTGCCTACTGAACTACCATACCGAATTTGAACTTGATTGGGCAACCATAAAAAAAGTTATTAGAAAAAAACAGAAAATTTGTGGACGGAAGAATGACAGACGGACGGACAGATGGACAGACAGAGTGATTACTATAGGCCTCCGCAAATCCTTGCGTGGCCCTAATGAATTCAATTAATTTCTACGTGTTTACTACTACGTTATACGAGTATGAGATAACTTCTAAACTGCTATGTGGTTTGTAAACGGTCAAACTTCCCCAAGTTATGATATATCGTATAACAAAGGTACTAGAAATTAAATTCAGTCCTTAAATAATTCAGAATGGATTGTTACTATAATTCTATGTACCTTGCCATAACAGAGCCATCATCGAAGATCTGCATGGACCTCTGGACACCCACAGTTATCTTGTCAGACTCTGCAATCTTTAAAAAAATATACTCAAAATATTCGAAAATCCACAATAAGTTCATTTCTTTACAACAGTAAGAATTAAATAAAATTCTTTAAAACCAATATTACTCCCTTATTGATCTGCAGTTCTAAGCTTTTGCAAGGGATATTGAAATAGTTTGGTGAATTTTCTGACACATCAGATATTGTTAAATTTACTTCATTGAATTATTTACAAAGTAACACTATTTTTTATTTTGCCAACCTAAAGAGCAGTTTTTTAATACAGTTATTGTTAAATGATTTGTAAATAAATATATTAATTAGATATATTTTACATATTTCCTAACAATGAATGTGAAAAAAAAAAATCTTCAATATTCGAGGTAAAAATTGAGTTATGTGTTGAGCCTCCTTAATATTGCAGTGTTCTGCATGTAATGACTTGGGATATAACCTCTTTAATCACAGAGTACTTACTGGGGCCCTATAGGGGGCTGGTAATTCTCCGGATCTCTGTGTGCTACGACTTGGGATACTATCTTAGACTAATCTAATCTTAGATTTTGTGGTGGCTCAATTTTCGTGGAATTCGTGGGTACCTCTCATCCACGAATTAACATCCCCAACGAATTA